>JAULBY010023485.1:0-17862 GCA_032358315.1 Ophiocytium majus | reverse complement strand
CCTGTCTGATTTCCTGGTCACACGCACCGTGTGCAAAGGGCTTTCCGCGCCCTAAGCGGAGTTTAGTAAGAGTACACAGGCTTTGTGCACACAAGGTTCGGTGCACAAGCAAAACCGCGCCACGGCGGCTGATGCACATTTTCCCAACAAGAGCACCATGGCAGCGTCATACGCTTCTGAAACCAAGACACGGAACAAGGGAGTTGTGCTTTGTCACTGCACTTGTAACCGTTCGTTCATTCATGCCACTCACTGTTCAGAATCATGTGGGGCACCATGCGCTCGACACCGGCACGTGCGGCACAGAGCCTGCCGCTGCGGCGGGCAGCGGCAACAGCCCGCGCCCGCACGCAGCTCGCGTAAACAGGGTGGGGGGCGGGCGGAGAGAAGGCATGCGCAGCTAGCAGAGCACGTGGATGCTGGTGCATGCCTCGCGCGAGCCTAAACTTCAACTCAGGAACTTGAAGTTGACTGAGCTACGCCTGTCAGCGCCTGGGGCATCAGCAGCGCCGCTGCCAGGAGAGCACTGCGCAGGCTGCAGGAGTACCACCACAAACCCCAACTTGTGTTGTTCACCACGCACGTGTTGTTCAACACACACGCGCTCTTCACCACCGCCACAAACCCCAACTTGTGTTTTTCACCACACGCGGCGGTGGGGGCACCTGGGACCTAGGGAACAAACCTAGCCACGGTGTGTGGGGGTAAGGGACTGGGCATGATGGCAGGCGTACAGTTTGTGCATGCAGTAGCACCGTGGGGTTTGATAATCCGGTTTTTGCTGGCGGCCGCGGCGCCACTGCGGCACCGTATGTGTGATTCTTTTCCGACTTGAACTTCTGAGACTTGAAGTAGCTAGCCTCCCATTGGCTGCCGGACCCTCAGCTGTGTGACATGAGCCTTGACAGCACGGTCAGTGTTTGTGACGGTGAGGGCGGGGCGGTGGGGGCCGCGTGCTGCTGCTCTTCCTGCTGCTGCAGCTGCCACTCCTCGCAGGCCGCCCTGTACAGGACCGTTTTTTTGAAACCGCTCAGGAGGTTCTGGTCCAGCATGCGGCTGACCTGCGTGCGGTTTGTGGCACGAGCGACGCATGCAGAGACAGTGTAGCAGTGCGTGAGAAGTGTCATGGTCAGTGATGGGTCACAGCGTAGAAACTTCGCAATTGACGCCGTGTAACGTACTGGTAGGTAAGGGAATACTTCAGAAGTAGACATATGAAAACTCAATCTAGGAGGGATAAATAATTTATTTTTGTGTACAACATGTTTACATGGACGCATGTAGATGGCAGACACGCCGTGCATCGCGGTTTTGGGGGGAAAAAATAGGTAGAAACCGTGAAACCTGCTTCTAGAAGTATGAAATACGTTAGCACGCCGTGACCCATCACCAGTCATTGATCATGGTGCTGTGCGGACCGTGCCGCCGCCGTGCCAGCGGTGCCCTGGGAACACGCCTCATGGGGTGGACTGCAACCATGATGCGCTGGCACCGCACATGGTGGCTGCTGCGGGTGAACGCGTTTCTGCAGCTGCTTCAACTACAACTTGCACTTTGCAGCAGCCATTGCCAACTTCAAGTTGCCAGGCGGACTGCAGCAGCCATTGCCGCACAGGGGTCTAATACTCACAAAATACTTCACAATGCTTACAAACGTACTAGATACTTTTGCAGTATGTGTCATGTTGCGGCCGCGCTCTGAGTGGCCTCCCTTGCAGGGTGGTAGGACTGGGAGTGCGCTCATGAGCAAGCAGGGTAGCAAAGCTACCGTATTTTGCCGCTTTGTCCAAAAAAGAAGCATAGCCCACATACCAAATACGACCCACAAACGTCACCTGTGCACACAATATAGCACACAATTCTTGTTGAGAAGCAGTATACACGGTGCATGTACGGCCCGTATACACCGCATGTATCACCTCCAAACGAATGTCGTTGCAACCGCACGGGCAAGTGTCTGCTGAGCTGGGACACTGCCAAAGGTGGCCGTTGCACAGAGCCGGCACTCACCTTCTCTAGTCCGCATGAGCAGGTGCAGTAGTTTCCAATATGCTACTGCGAAGCATAAAACTCCGCGTCGACCGCCCTGCGCACATGCTACAGTATCGTTCTGCAGCTTTGAAGTTGTGGATTACCTCTGCCACCTGCGGCTCCAGAATGGTCCTGCGCTGTTCCGCGGAGAGCGCGTGGAACGCGTCCAAGTTCTGGTACGCCAGAGCCTGCGTGCGCGTGTTCAGGCGCGCACACACAGACGCGCACACGTCATGCACTTGAAAATTGTTATACTCCTACATACATGCTACATGTAGGTATGCCGTTCCTCAAAAGTACATGTGTATACACTTGTGTTGTCAGCCTGCACGCACACACACACACGCAGATGCACACGCACACACACACATGCACACGCACAAATACACACACACGACGTCATGCTCTTGAAGCATGTTACACTTTTACATACCTACTGCATGTAGGTATGCAGCACTTCAGAAGTACCCAGTACATGTGTGTGTATACATAGGTTTATACATACTACATGTAGGCATGCAGTACTTCAGAAGTACTACATGTATATATATATACATACAGCAGGTATGTTTTGTGTTGTTGGGACAAGCATGTGCCAGTGGTTTTGACTCATTTGCGCGTGTGGACGTGCAGGAGCCCCAGGTCATGCATGCCGGCATGCAGTTCTGAAAATGGCCATGCCGGTGTGTGTACTTGAAGCTGGTGTACAGTGTATATGTGCCAGACATGCTGGCTAGTAGCACACCACAATTATGGGTCGTATTTTGCGCTCTGCATGTTTTGCAGAATACTATGGGTTGTGGACTCTTGTAGGAGTAAGAAACAGTGCCAAACACGACATTTTTCAACCCTACCGTAGATGACTGCATGGACTCGGTGCTGCAACAGTACTCAGTCGGGCACACAAGACTTGTGTGCACACACTCAGCTGCAGAACCGAGAAACTGTTTTGGCTCCCAGGGTGTGGTACCGAGCGATCGGAGTGATGCTGTTTGGTAGCACCAGTGGATTCATGAACACAGTGTGACTTCATGAACACGGTGCAAGGGGCACTTGCCTGTTTCCTGAGCTTTGATGAGATGTTGATCTCGTTGACGCTGCCCGGCTGGATGAACTCGTCCAGGAGCTCCTGAAGGGCCGCAAACTGCGGGGCAGGCATGCGCGGCCACATCATGGCGAACGCAAGGCAAGTGCGTCATTGACACTGTGCCAGAGAACACAGCTGGAGCACTTCAGAAGTACTTGAGTACTAAAGTATAATGTACTTCAACTGAAACTGCGGCGCAGGCATGCGCAGCCACATCATGGGGAACGCAAGGCAAGTGCGTAGTGATGGGTCACGGCGTATAACGTATTTTGTACGTTATACAAAACACGGCATGTACTTCTACGCCCAAAAACGCGATATACGGCGTATTTGCCGTGTAAAGATGTTCATCTGTATACGTTATACGGCGTATTTACATATGTCATACGGCGTAAAATGCGAAACTATACGCTGTGACCCATCACTACAAGTGCGTCATTGACACTGTGCCAGAGTACACAGCTGGAGCACTTCAGAAGTACTCGAGTACTGAAAGTATAATGCACCCTCTACTGAAGTATTGAAGTGTTGTGTGTCGAACTCTGCGTAGGGCGCAGAAAGCCGTTTGCGCATGGTGCGCTTGTGACCGGAGAAAGCATAATCAGACAATCTGTTGCTAGCGAGCAAGCTGGCAACGCTCAGCAGTGCGTACTCTAAAGAGAGCCTGACATGTTGCCAGGGCGCTCCTCCAATAGATTACAACCCCATGCCCCAGGGGACCTGTTCCCACCTACTGTAGTACCAGTAGTTAGGGTTGCCGGAGTCGTAATTTCGGGACATTACGGTCAACGGTAGTTCCATGGTACCCGCTGCAGATGCCTACAACAGCCTGTGACGCCTTAACATTTGTGATGGCCCTACTGTGCTGAGCACAAAACATTATGGAAGATGTACTTGAAGTACTTCTGAAGTGTCGCATGTGGAGCGCTTCTTCTGACACCGAAGCATGCTTTGTCAAGCGCGTGCACACACAGGGCGCGTATTTGTACACACAGCTAGGGGATATGCTTGAAGTAGAACCACATGTACGGCGACTCTTGTGAAGGGTGATGTGCCATGCACATGCACACATAAGGCGTTCATTTGTACATGAACATCTACTTTTACTGTCTAACTGTTCTTGGTGTACATGTGCTTCAGTATTTCAAAAGGACAGTGTAGTACTTGGAGCGTATTTGCATGCACAGCTAGGGGACGTACGGTATTTGAACTGGTATCACATACTTCGAAGTACATGGTATGCCGCATATGATATGCGACAGCTCTTGTGAAGTGTGCTCTACCAGGCATGTGCACACATGAGGCGTGCGTTAGTACATAGACATTTACTTTGCTACCGTGTTGTTATAAGTATACGTACTTAAAAGTATACGTGTACCAGGTAGTACTTCAGAGCATTCTTGTCACCTCAACGACCAGGCATGGTCAAGAGCTTGCTTGCCCATGCCTGTGCACGGTGTCCACAAAGTCCCAGGTACGTCCTGTGTGGAGCACACCTGCTGGCTGCTCTGGAAGTGCAAGCGCAACAACCCCAGCACCGCACCACCAAGTCTGACTCATGTTTTGAAGTAAATCAACATATGCTATGAAGTACTTCAAGTAGAAGTTGAAGTGTCTTCCCGCAAACTTTTTTATTGCTTTTTTGGGTGCAGGCGTGGCGAACCACGCCTCCGGCACCTGTGTGTGCGTGTGGTGGTGGTGGGAAAGGGGAGGGGGGCTTGACTGGCGTATGAGGCTCACCTGCGCGGCGGTGTCTGGAAATTTCTGCGCGGCGTAATTTTCCACGTCCACGAGGCACTTGTAGCTCTCATAGCACATGCAGCGCACGACGTGCTGCTCGTAGGCGCTCCTCAGCTGGGGGCACGCCACGAGCTCGCGCGAGCTGGAGAAGAGGCAGCTCAGCTGGGCCGTCAGCTGCTTGGTGCGCGCCGTCAGTGGCTGGTACTGCGCGCCGGCGACGCCCTCGTCCTCCGCGCACAGCACCCTGTGCTCAGCAAAAGGGAGGGCACACTGTTGTAGGTATACATATATGATATATATATGCATGTCCGCCTGCGCATGTATTCACAAGGTGCGGACTCGTAAAAAGTTCTTCGGTGCGCGCAGTCAGGGGCTGGTGCTGCGCGCCCTCGTCCTCCGTGCACAGCCCCCTGTGCTCAGCAGAAAGGAAGGGCATAATATCATACTTCTTGAGAGTGCATATATATATATGTTCAAGCACGACGATGTTTGTACATATTAGATGCATTCAACAAGGTACGAAATGCTAGAGAGTCCACTGATGCGCGCCGTCAGGGGCTGGTACTGCGCGCCGGCCGCGCCCTCGTCCTCCGTGCACAGCACCCCTGTGCTCAGCAGACAGGAGGACACATGCCATGCAGAAGCACTACACATACAGATTTTTGCTCGGGGTTGGCACGCAATGGCCCAGCCCGCGTGCAGCCTCCGTGCGCGTGCCGCAGCGCCGCTGTCACCACAGAAGTGACACAGCTGTCGCTTGCGCACCTGGTGGCCCTCGCAAAAAGTGCTCAGCCTTCGGCGTGATCGCCCCATACAAGTACACACACGAATGTTCATCCACACTAGGTGCATTCTACATTGACAACAAGGCACAGACAGCAGCACCCTGTGCTCAGCAGAAGCGGGACAATGTGCACATGAAATGCCCTCATTGACAAACATATGAAATGGTAGGGGGTTCATTGGTGCGTGCTGTCAGCGGCTGGTAGTGCGCGCCGGCCGCGCCCTCGTCCTCCGTGCACACCACTCTGTGCTCAGCAGAAGGGAGGGCAAACTGTTAGGGTTGCACGAAAACGTATAGGGTTTTTTTTTTCTTGTCAAAACATGAGCAATAACTTACTATGGTGGGCCAGCTACCATGCCAGAGCATCACACCTAACCCACATGCGCCTGCGCCATATGTGCTCATCAACACTATTTTTCAAACATCAGCCATACGCTGTGTATACGCCCCGTGTACGGCGAATATGGCTTGCTCGTGTACGTTTTCGCGCAACCCCACAAAATGTCGTAGGTAGTATAGTATAATGTACTTCTGCAGTATAAGCATGTCCGCCTCCACATCAGATGTATTCACCAAGGTACTCAATCGTAGGGGGTCAACTGATGCGCGCCGTCAGTGCGTGCTGCTGCGCACCGGGCCACGCCCTCGATCTCCGCGCGCAGCACCCTGTGCTCAGCAGAACGGAGCGGGACCACACACACACACATGTGCAAGTCCGTCCACATCAAAACCTTGCCGCGCCCGCGCCCGCTGAGCACAGCACCACCCTGTGCCCAGCAGAAGCGGGGATAACATGATGTTAATGTCCAATGGTCGACACACAAATGAAGCATTCACCAAGTACAAACGTGTGTACATACCTCAGACGTACTGCATTACACATATACCTACCGGTGTACATACCACGTACATGCTACATACATTTACCGGTTACATGCTTCGAAGTACTTCAGAAAATATTACTTGAAGCACATGTACTTCGAAACATTTCAAGTATTTCACAAGTATGCACTCTTAGTGTATGTACACATGTGGAGCCGCGCAGTGCCCACCTGTGCCTCTTCCCGCCCAGAAACGACTGCTGCGCCTCCAGCCCCCAGTATTTTCTGGTCATCACCAGGGAGTTGTAGTTGAGTACGACACACGCCACCGCCACCGGGTACTGAGCGCGCGTGTCGAACGTCACCACGTCGCTGTCCATCAGCGCCAGCACAATGTAGTACTGCATGCGCATGCGACAATACAAGGGCGATATGTGCAGGCGGTCGGCGCAAAGTGGCGTGCAAGGGGTGGCGCCTTTGTGCTGAGCAGCAGTGAGCAAAGGCTGTTTTGCTTGAGCAAGCGCCTGCAGGGTGCCACTTGCGTGTGCAACCACGCCTGTGGAGCACCCTCACTCCGGCCCAGCTGCACATGTGCGTGCCCAGCAGCATCCCAGTGCAGTCTGCGTGTCCCAGCGCTGAGCAGGTGGCGATGTGGCAAAAAGGGAGTGAGCCGCACATCAGTGCCAGCACAATGTAGTACTGTAAACGTTCGCGGGCGCGAATGGGTCAGAGCGGGGAGCGGCCAATCAGTGGACTGCAAGTGGCCCCAACCAGTCTCATACTTAGTGATGGGTCACAGCGTGGGTAGTTTCTGCATTATACGCCGTATAACGATGTAAATAAATAAACACGCCGTACCGGTATAACGTATGCAGATGAACATATTTATGCGACAAATACGCCGTATATCGCGGTTTTGGGGCGTAGAAATACGTAGGAGTACGCCGTATTTTGTATAACGTATAAAATACGTTGTACGCTGTGACCCATCACTACTCATACTGTGTGCTGACGTACATGTCTGCCCTCGCCCTTGAGTGATCGTAAAGACGGGCAGCAGCACAAAGCATGAGACATCTACCGTTCCCATGGCCGTGGGCTTGGCGTGCTGGTTAGGACAAGAAGTGGAACTACCTCACAGCGCACAGCGCCATGGCTCAAGGCAGCAGCGTGTAGCTGCTCAAAGTGTAACCGTTACTCTGTACTAGCAAAAAGACGCACCACGCAGTGGGCGTTACCAAGCCGTTAATCAGCAGAAGCTACAGATGCTGTGGCAGTTACTGAAGCTGCCGGACCATCGCCAACTTGCGGCTTACACACAATGCAGCGAAAGTGTTATTCCATATTCCGACAGAGTGTACATGTGCAGTGGTGGGTCACGGCGTATAACGTATTTCAGACTTTGAAGTATGTTATACAATATACAGCGTATTTCTACGCCCCAAAAAGCGATATGCGGCGTATTTGCCGTACAAATACGTTCATCTGCATAAGTTTATGCGGCGTATTCACATACATTATACGGCGTAAAATGCAAACATTATGTGTTCTGACCCATCACGACACATGTGTTGTACTTCAGAACAACAGTGCAGGGGTGACGCGTGCAGGTGGCCGGCGCGAGGTGACGTGCAAGGGAAGGGAGTGAACTCACACGGAGGAGGGGCGGCAAAGGGAGGGGCATGCGGTACACCAGGGGGGTGTTGGAATATGGGCACCTTTTGCCCAGTGACTACCATAGTTAGATGGGACGTATAACGTATTTTATACGTTCTACAAAATACGGCGTATTTGTACGTATTTCTACGCCCGGAAACGCAATATGCAGTGTATTCCCTGTGTAAATACGTTCATGCACATACGTTATACGCCGTATTCACATACGTTATACGGTGTGTAATGAAACTTTTGTACGCTGTGACCCATCGCTAACCATAGTATAAGCTGTAGAGCTGGTGGACACTGGTGGTTGCACACGCTGCCTGGACAACTTCCAGCTAGTTGGGCAGTTACCAGGTGGCAGCTAAGGTAGCTTATGCTAGGTGTGTTGGGGGGGGGCACAAGGCAGAGGCATGGTTGGTGCTGGCACGCGTTCAGCAATGCTGCCACGCCCCGTGGTTGGTAGCCACTGCGATATGAGAGCAGGTGTGATGAAATGGTCAGTCCTAGGGTTGCACGAAAACGTATGTGCTACAGCGCACACGCGCCTGCGGCAAGCTGTTGCCACCACCTTTTTTCAAACAGTAGCCGTATACGCTGCATATACGCTCCGTATACGGCGTATATGGCTTGCTCATTAAACGTTCTCGCACAACCCTAGTCAGGCCCCATCAGTGAGCTTCGAAGTTTGGCATGCGCACCTCAGAGGTGGTGCAGTGGCGGTGTTGACAGGTGCCACGTCGGCAGGCAGGCTGTGATGCTTGTACACGCACATGCCGGCATACCTCCAAAGTACAGCTGCAGTCCATTTATTCACATACTTCAGTACATGCGCTTCTGAAGTACTAGTAGTTTTATTTATTTGCCCTTGGGGGCGTGCAAGAGCCCATGACACATGCATGCCAGCCCGCTCACTGGCGGCCATGACACGAATCCAAGGCACGACAAAGTATGTACACGTGTACGGACCAAGAAGAGGGCTAGCGGGTGCCCGCAGGCTAGCTAGGGCTCGACCTGCCAAGTAATAGTAGTACATGGTACACGCATGGATGCCCTCATACACTTGCCCTGTTGGAGTGCATGTACCTTAGTACGTACATGGTGCGCACATGTGGAGATGCCCTCACTCACCCAGTGGCGCACAGGCCTCTGCTGCAGGTGCACGCACGTGTCAGTACTATGGCGCAGAAGTGCACTGCTATCTACTAAAAGTATGAAACACTGACAGCATATTTCATGGCAGTACTACGGCAGCAACGGTAGCGATGTGATGAGTACGCCAGTATTTAAGCAGAATGTCCGGCCACACTCTATAGCGGCCACACACACCATGCGCACAGGGCCTTACATGCCCCGAGCAAAAGCTGAAAACTGAACCGCAAGTACTCTGGTTAAACTCTGCTTGGGGCGCGGAAAGCCCTTTGCACACGGTGCGTGTGACCAGAAGATCAGACAGGTAGCGAAAAAGCTGGCAATGCTCAGTATTCTAAGGGAAGCCTGGCATGTTGCAAGAGCACTACTCCCACGGATTACAGCCCCATGTCCCAGGGGACCTGCTCCCACCCCTAGTACTTAGCACTTTGTAGCACTTCGCCGCGTGGTACACAAAGTGGGCACTCCGAGTCGCGAGGTCACATACGCCGAACTGCCCACACAGACTGCCCACACAGACTTGAGACAAGAAATGAAATCGAACACTAGTAAAAACCAAACCCTCAACCACATGAAACCTAAAAAACCCCACATGCTTGCTAGTCTGTGTGGGGGGGTCCGTGTGGGCAGCATGGATTATGAGCTCACCGGCAGCAGCGTCCCATTGCACACGAGCATCCCCCTCAGAATCTCGGGCCACATGCCAATCGAGTCTTTGGCGCGTATGAGCAGGAACACCAGCTGGCCCATGCCCGGCATGGAAGACATGAAGCTTGCAATCGCGTACTCCCAGGGCTGCCACGCCATGCAGTAGGGTTCCGTGTTGGCGAGGCCTGTTGCCTGCGGTGCGGCGTCGGCGGGCCGCGGCGGGCATTTTGTGTACAGTCAATGCCAAGGCGGAAGTAAGCGCCATTTAGTATCAGGAGGCATTGTACTGAGGTAATAAATCTTGTTTTCCATGCTTTTTATGCCAGAAATTCGCGAAAGGATAGCGCATTCTGATGCACTTTGAGAGTACGTAATGTATCATCCTCCACGCACCAATTTTCTTTCCTGTACTGTACTCGGAAGTACTTCAAAAGTATGCTCTATTGACCACTTGCACGGGCCTGCCCCAGGGCGACCCCCTACCAGTGCTGCCACACCTAGTCAGGGGATTTCGTAGCTGGCAATGGAACACAATTTAGGTGTCCGTCACTTATACAGTCGCCAAAACAGTCCCCAGAAGTAACTTCCGCCAGGGGTGACTGTACTAGACACCACTGCGCTCACCTGCAAGTAAATGGGCACCCCCCCCATGACCGCCGTCGCCGCCGCCACTATCGCCCACTGCGTCTTGGAGTCCAGCAGCCAGAGCAGCTTTGCCATCTTCTCCCGCTGCAGCGACACCACCACGCGCCACCCCCGCAGCGCCGTTGTCACAGCGGCAAAGGGGACAAACAGCTGGCTGGACCAGACCACTATCGCGCACGGCATGTGCCTCCCGGTTTGCCGCATGGCTTCCTGCACCGCCAGCACTGTGGCGCAGCGTGGGCAGCGGCAGGGGGGGGAAGCGGGGAGCTCTGTTAGTGGAACCTTAGGCTGCACCTGGGTGGTTGCAGCCTGCAGCTGGTGCCACTGGCTGGCTGAAGTCGGTGTGCGTCTGGTGGTGCTGCTGGTGTTGGTGAGCACAGTGGTGGTGGTGTGGTGCTGCTACTGCTGGTGCTGACACTCCTCCTCCTGCCGCTGCTGCCGCCGCTGCTGCTGCTGCTGCTGGCTGCTGCTGCCGTCGCTGCTGTTACTGCTGCTGGTGCTGGTGCTCCTGCGCCGCTGCCGCTGCTGCCACTGCTGCTGCTGCTCGTGCTCCTGCTACCGCCGCATGCTGGGCTCTCACAGACACGGTCGTTGTGGACATGCCCACTCAGCTGCTAAGCCCGTAGTCATAGCTGTGGGGCGAAACACCAGGCCACGGGCCGTTCCGGCGCGCAGGCCGACCGCAAACTAGGTAGTAAGTGCACAAAATCCCCGCCCAACCAGAAGGGTGCCTACTGGTAGGTGAGGTACCTGTGAACATGATCGTGCAGGCGCAAGACGACAGCACCGCCAGCCCCGGGGCCCTCAGCCGCACCAGAAAGCTGTTCCTGAGGCTCCACATGGTGTAAGTGCCCCATAGCATCGCCAGCAGCAGCGCCGCGGACACTGCAATGAAAACTGCGGTGCCGGGCCCAATGGCCGTCGACTGCGGGGGGGGGGGGGGGACAGGGGCGGCGTCAGCAGGGTGAGGCAACGAGGAGGTAGTTGACTTGGCTGCCAGCGGGGGGTTCGGGCCTTCGCATCCAGCAGGTACCGCTGCGGCATAAGGACAAGGGCCATGAGGGTTATGCGATGTCATCGCCAAAGAAGGTCGCACCTGTGCTGGGCCCATTTTTGCTCTCTTTGATAAAGGCCGCGCGTGTCTCAGGCTCAGCCGACAAGGCAGCCACCGCCACAGTGGCCACCTGCACCAGCGGCGCACACCAGCCGGGGTCAGCGCTCGCGAGCAGCAGCAGCCGCTGCTGGTCCTAGGGGCGCTGTTGTCGGCAAACCTGGCACACACCGACTATGTTGCAACAACGCTGGCGGATTCTTAGTGCAAAAAAGCGACGGTTACAACGAAACTGTTCCTTCTGCCTTCCGAATGGTGACTACAAACTGCACACCGGTTTTGAAGCGTCGCGCGTCATACAGGGGCACGGCCTGCAAGAGGAGGTGGGCGCAACCAGGAGGCTGTTTCAAATAGGCATCGCGGGCGCGTGTCGCTGTGCCTCACAGTCAACTCAGCGCCCGTCCACGGCACTCTTCCAAAGCTTCACTTTGGCTGAATGGCAGTCCACCGGCCTTGTTGCCCTTTTAAAAAGCGCACTTTTGAAAAATGCGCACAGCAGCAGAAGTTTTGCAAAGACAACTGCGCGCACACGTGTGGCGACTCAGGCGCCACCATGATTGCTACATCGCTACGATACCAGCCTTGCCATGTTGTGCTGCTGCTGCTTTCAAGTTGTCGTGCCACTGCCTCCGTCCAGGATGCTGCTGCCCTTTCATGGGCTGCCCGTGCGGTGACATGCAGCGTGTGTGCAACGCGTTTGGCCTGGACAAAGCATGTGTGAACATCCCATTCGCACAGCACAGAAAGAGCTGACTTGCAGAGCTCTGTCAAAGGCGAGCGCTGATATCAATTCATTTTGTAGGCCGATGTGCCAAAACTGCAGTCAGCACCGTTAAAGGCACTTCCATGTGCGCGCTGGGGAGCCACCACCGCCGGACCACAACGAGAGGCGAGCGGGGCGTCCGAGTGGGCAGGCTGGCCCGCCATAGGATATACCGCCGTCTGGAGTCCCTACCTCATGCGCGCTGCCAACACACTGAACAAAGGCCAATCGGCTCGGCATGTACAGGATGTGCTTGTGCAGCAGCAAGCCACCTGTCACATGCGGCGCCGCACCCATGGTGTGCCGCTCCACACCCAATGCAACTCTAAAAATAGCTAGCCATGGCAGCAACCCGCTGCACAAACACACACTTAGCATCAGAATCTCTGCGTGCAGCCCCACTATGGCACAGGGGCTGGTGACTTGACACCAGGAACCACAAGGCTGGGCTACACTGCCACGCACCTGCTGGTGGCACGGCGTGATAATGCACTTCCTGGGAGCGTACTCCCTGGGCAGCTCTACGTGCAGCAGCCCCTACTGGCCCCGCGAAAGGCACCGCCATAATACATGCGTAACGTGCTAAAATAGAGCTGCAAACCTGCCACAGGCCAGGCGCAGCGCCAGAGCGCGGTCATCGCTGTTGTGCGACCGCCGCGCCCGCCGCACGCCACCTTCAAGGACACTGCTGCTGCCACCGCCACCACGGCCACTGCCGCTGCTGCGCCCCCCCCCTCCCCCCCTCCCCCGCTCCCGCTGCCGCAGCCCCTCACGGCGCCAGCTCGCCGCAGCCGCGCTGCAGCCACTGGTCGGCGTGGAAGTCCCACTCCCTTGCCCACTCCGGCATGGGTATGCCAAACAAAATGTAGTCGTCAATGTAGTGGCGCATGACGTGGCACGCCAGCTCCGGGCGCGCGTAGTACCGCCGCAGCGTCGCCTCCGCGCTCGTGCCCGTGGTGTGGTTCCTGCGGGCGCGGACCGACGCCTCATCGCTGGAAGGTTCCGGGAACAGCGCATCAAAGTTGGGAACGGTCTCCGCGTCCACGCCCACCGCGCCCAGCATCTTGGTCACCTGCAGGCGCGAAGTGGCCGGGTCCAGCGCCTCGACCGTCTGAAAATGCCCCAGAATTTTTGGGAGCCCCCCGCAGAAATCGCTCTGCAGGCGCCAGTGGGGGTCCTCGATGGGGGGGTCTTGAGACAGGCGGGCGACAGCGCGCTCAAAGGTGGGAGTCCGCTCGCCAAAGGCCAGCACGCAGTGGCCGGGCTCGTTGTCGTGGCCGCGCTCGCCTGCGGGGGAGCGCAGAGGTGGAGTTGAAGTTGAGTGCAAGTGCAAGTTGAAGTTACAGCACAAGTTGAAGTTTGGAGAGGCGGCGAGCTCAAAGGTGGGTGTCCGCCTGCCGAAGGCCAGCACGCAATGGCCGGGCTCGTTGTCGTGGCCGCGCTCGCCTGCGGCGGGGCGCAGAGGTGGAGTTGAGGTTGAGTACAAGTGCAGGTTAAAGTGACAGCATAAGTTGAAGTTGGGAGAGGCGGGCAACAGCGCGCTCAAAGGTGGGCGCCTCCTCGCCAAAGGTCCACACGCAGTGGCCGCGCTGGTTCTCATGGCCGGGCTCGCCTGGGGGCAGAGGTGCAGTCAATACAAGTTGAAGTAACAGTTGAAGTTGTAGTAGTTGAAGTAACAGTTGAAGTAGAGTTGGCAGCAGCACAAAGGCGGCACCGGGCGCTGTCGCGTGTGTGGTTCGCCTGAGCTCACAAAAGCGCGATGACACAGCGCAGATGACCATACAAAACGCGCACGTGGCTGCTGCTTGCAACGACAAGCCTGTGCATGGCGCTCCCTCCCCTCCATGGTAGCGCTGCCAAGCTGTCCGGGCTCGTGTGATAGATGACTGATCCAAGTGCATATCGCAGATACCAAAGCATTTTAAGCCTGTGCATGGCACCCCCTCCCCTCCATGGTAGCGCTGCCAAGCTGTCCGGGCTCTTGTGATAGACGACTGGTCCAAGTGCATGTCGCACATACCAAAACATTTTTTACACTGCTGCTCGGTGGTAGACGCTGCTGTTCCACGCCTCCCAGTAGCCCTCTTTCGCCCACCACTTTGAGGCGCTGCTGCTGCAGCGATAACTCAGGCTAGCCCACCCACGCGTGCTTGGGCAGCCGGCTGTCCCCTCTCCTGTGCTCCCAGGAATGTTGGGGGCGCTGCCGCCGCGCGCATGCCACGTCCATGGTTTGAAATCAAATACCGCGTTTTGAAAACAGAAAGGAGTGTAGAAAAACATATCTGATGTGTGAAATGCGCACATGAATTCTTCCAAGACCCATGTACTGTTTATTGAACTCAAGGTTCACAAATAAGCCGGTGTTTTCGAAATCGAGCCAGCCACATTCTCGGTGAAACCTGGTGGATAATCTTCAAGGTGTTTCCTGTGTAGGCCTGCAGTTGCAGGGGCTAGCCCTGCATCTCAGCAGCAGCGTTGGCATGTATGGCCACATTGTAACCGGAACGCCTACCTGGCTCCCATGGATCAGCAACCAAATACTGTACCACACGGTGTTTATAAATAAATACCTTTGATTGCTATATGAAAGCTCAACTGTGGGTCACTGCAACGTCAGACATCAAGTTGTGCGTGGCAACTTCAAACTTGAGCTGTGCAGCCGCAGCTGCAGCACTCTGTTCGACCGGAAGTGCGCCAGAAAGCGCTCCAGGGGCTCGCGGTATAACACGCCTTATTACAGTAGCAAGTTGTTACGGCGCACCACAGCTCCAAATAAGTTGTGACCGATACGAAACTTCAAACATGAAGTTTGCCATGCCAACTTTGGGCGCACACTCACACTTTTTTTGACCAGGAGCCCGACAGAAAGCGCTGCATGGGCGCGCGGTAGAATACCGCCTTGTTACTGCACAGTACAACTTCAAATATCAAGTTCTGCAAGCCAACTTCAAACTTGGGGCACACTCACACTTGGACCGGAAGCCTGAGAGAGAGGGCTCCATGGGCTCGCGGTACAGCACCGCCTTGTGCCAGTAGCAAGTTGTTAGGGCACAGTACAACTTTGAATATTATGACTGATACAAAACTTCAAATACTAAGTATCAAGTTTTCCATGCCAACTTGGGGCACACAATCACACTTTGACCGGAAGCCCGACAGAAAGCGCTCCATGGGCTCGCGGTAGAACGCCGCCTTGTGCCAGTAGCAAGTTGTTAGGGCACTGTACAACTTCAAATGACATATGACTGATACAAAATTTCAAATACGAAGTTCTCCAAGCCAGCTTCAAACTTCGGGCGCGCACTCACACTTGGACCGGAAGCCCGAGAGAAAGCGCTCCATGGGCTCGCGGTAGAACACCGCTTTGTGCCAGCTCGGGTCATACACCATGTCCATCAGCTGCTCCATGGTCACGTTGTGGGCGGCCATGGAGTTGCGCCCCCACACGGGCGCCCCATACGGCTGCTGAGCAGGGTCGTACCGCTGCCGCAGGCTCAGGAAGAGGCGGTTGAAGGCGACGCATCCCACCTTCGCAATGTAACAGAAGAGAAGCTTGTGCTCCGGGACAACAATGAAGTGGTTGGTGAGGCCTGCGCGTCCGTCTTGTAGGAGTAGCTGCTCAGCAGCGGCGGCGGCGGCGGCGGTGGCAGCAGCGGCAGCGGCGGCGATGGGGGTGGCGACGGCGGCGGCAGCGGCGGCGGTGGTGGCAGCAGTAGCAGTGGCAGTGGCAGCAGCGGCAACAGCAGCAGGGGGGATGGTGCCAACATGGGCGGTGAGGGATGACCTATGGTAGCAAAGCCCGCATAACTGGTGATCCGGCTGTTGACCGCATGGGTCTGTCGCTGTGGGGGTGGTTGGGGCAAGTGACAGCGTCACCTGCGTTTGCTGGGCCAGCGGTGCCATTGGCATGGCGCTTCTGGGTGGTGTATAATTACAATATAATATATAATTAGTTTAAGTAAATAAATACTTCGACAGATACCTCGAAGTGGTACACAGATGGGGTGTCGCCGCACTTGATGCACGTCGCGAGTACCACGGTACACTGCTCATAGCAACGAGGGACAACAGGACTGACTATGCACATGACGCTACTTGTGAGCGTAGAGCCAACTTCTTGACCAAGCGGGCAGGGCAAGGTGTCAGCAACCCCACTGTCGCCGCCACCGCTGCCGGCCGGTGCCCGGCCTGCTTCTGCTGTTGTATGGAGGCAAATGCTAAGGCAAACTGGGAGCGCCCTCAGCTGCGCCGATGGCAGCTAAACGCAATGATATGACAGAGGCCGTCGATTGTTGCTGCTGACCTACAGCTGCTGCTCTCGCCACTGCCTGCCTGTACAGGTAGGCGCGAGGAACGGGGCCGCAAAACCCGTCAAGTGCACAACCAGATCTCGATGGTGCTCTGCGACTGCATCCAATGCTTTGGCTTATGTTCTCCGCAGAAACCACGGCGGCAGGGAGAGCAGCGGATGCCTGTCAGGCACATTGCGGCAGCCTGGCGGCTCCACTCAAGGTGTGCGTGCTGGCAAGCGTGCCTTCATTCCTCGGTTCATCGGGATGTGAAGCACAGGAAGTGAGATGTGACTCACCTCTTGTTCGTCTGTGGATTCCGTCCGAGGGCTGCTGGGGCTAGCTAGGCCTATCGACAGGCTAGCAGGTGCGCCCACGCTGCATGCCGCCAAGCCACACAGGCAACACGCCAGCCGGGTCCGCATGCTCCTTTGCGACATGTGTACGCAGGTCCCTCCCGGGGGACAAACGGAAGCAGGGGTACCCCCGGGTGCCCCCGGAGGGGGGGCACCCCCTAGAGTACCCCCGGATTGGTGGTGCCCCCCCCTGGGAGAGGGGGGGGCAGGGTGTTATACATACATACGCAAGGGTGCGCATGCAGCAGATACTGTACTCCTGTATTATATCCGCTTAAGGCGCGGAAAGCCCTTTGCACACGGTGCGTGTGACCAGAAAATCAGATACTACTGTACACTGTAGATCTATAGAGTAGCATTCAAGTGTGCACGGCATGCTGTTCTGTGGCGGCCATGACAGGTAAACACTGCACATGGGTGTACAGGTACATCGCCCTCCCCTGTGATATTGATACCGGTGTTGTTGCCTGCGCTCAAAAATACCAACCCCACGCACACCAGACAGCAGCGTGGCAGGTGTCTGCTCATCAAGTGCTCTTTCTACCGCATGTTTGGCGCCACTGAGACGAGTCAGCAACCACATGCCACGCCGCCGCGGCATGTCGGCAAACACAGAGCTCACAACCCCAGCATTGCAACACCGCCCGTCTGTTCCACACAGCACGACACGTACATACACACACACAGCGCACGCGCCTCACAGCTCCCCCCCCCCCCCCCCCCCCCCCCCCCCCCCCCCCCCCCCCCCCCCCCCCCCCCCCCCCCCCCCCCCCCCC
>JAULBY010023474.1:0-17864 GCA_032358315.1 Ophiocytium majus | reverse complement strand
CCGAACGCACGTGATTTATACTGCTTGCTGCTATGTTGACACCAATAGGGAAAATACTTATGGAACTAATGGTAATAATAATTACGATGTACTTCAGCAGTAGTACAATTTATAATTACAGTAATGTTTATACTTTGTAACATCAGCTCCCATACCTGCAAGAGCGAAGGCGTTCACAACCACGCTGTACGTCCTCATGCTGGGCGTGCACCCCGCCGCCCGCATCGCCCCCAGCTGCTCCATCATCCGCTCCAGCTGCCCCCCCCTCCCCAACGCGTTCAAAAACGCCGTCCACGCCACAATATTCGGCGCCACCGCCGCCGCCTTCATTCCATCCCATAACCGCAGAGCTGTCTCCCACTGTGGTGGCTCCGCCTTGCTGCACGCGTCCAGCGCCCCCGTGTAGGCCATGACGTTGAGACTCACGCCGTCCGCCCGCGCCTGGTCCATGAACTCCAGCACGGCGCGCACATCCCCCGACTTGGCGTGCAGATCGATGAGCGTGGTGTACATGACGGCGTTGGGAGGCATGCCTTGGGCGCGGCAGGCCTGGAGGTAGGGGCGCACAAAAACGTACATGGGTGTTTTTCTTTCTTGTCAAAACATGCGCAATAACTTTGTGGTGGGCAGCAGGCCTGGAGGTAGGGTTGCACGAAAATGTGTATGGTTTCTTTTTTTTCTTGTCAAAACATGTGGTGCAATAACTTACTATGGTGGGCAGCAGGCCTGGAGGTAGGGGTGCACGAAAACGTACATGGGTGTTTTTTCTCTTGTCAAAACACGTGCAAAACCTTGTACTGTGGTGGGCCAGCCACCATGTAAGCGCACCCACACATCACCCACGCACGCCTGCGCCAGATGTTCTCATCGTCATTTCAAAACATTAGCCACTATGCTGTATATGAGCTCCGTATACGATGTATATGGCTCATATACATTTTCGCGCAACCCTACCTGCAGGTGGCCGTTCGCCTCGGCAACCCGCCCCCGGGGTACGCACGCTTTCATGGCGATTGCGAACGACCACAGGTTGGGCTGCACCCCCAGAGCCCGCATGCGGTCCAGGATGCCGGCCGCGCCCTTCCAGTCGCCGTGCTTCGCGTGTGCGCTCAGGACCTGGTTGTGGGCGTAGGTGGACGCCGCCGCCCCCCGCCGCCGAGCCTCCAGACGAAGCAGCAGCTGCATGGCTTCCCCGCGGCGGCCGCAGTGCCCTAGGGCCTGCAGGGCAGCCAGAAACACGCTTTCCTCCTGATCTGGCGAGTCCCTGGTCAGCTGCACCACCTCCCGCCACCTCCCCTGGCTGCGCAGCTCCCCGATGTGTGCGACGCGCTCCTGGGGCGGCGTGCGGGTCGCCTGCTGTTGCTGCTGCCGCTGCTGCCCCTGCTGCTGCTGCTGCGGCTGCCCCTGCTCCCATCGCTGTCCCTGCCGGCCCTGCTGCTCATGCACTTGCCGCCGTGCCTGTGCCCGCGCCGGCTGCTGCGTGCGGGCCCGCTGCACCGGCTCACAGGCGCCCATCCCGCCAGCAGCAGGCGCGGTGCTCCGCTTGCCCGCCTGCAAGCCATGAAGCCTCGCGCCACAGCCATGGTGTTCGAGCCGCCCCTGGTGCTGATGCGGATGTGGGCGCCATGGGCGCCAGCGCCATGCACCGGATGAGCTGCGCAGCAGCAGCGCAGACCGATGCAGCGGGTGCAGCAGCAGGGGCCTGCAGCTGGCAGCAGCTGCCCACGCCGCGGCTGGCATCTCTCACCACTGTGTCATGGGCAAGAAAAGGCAGTTGCAGTTGCGCCCCCCGGCTAAATGCTTCCGCCGTTCGAGATTCATTCGCCCCCAATCGCCTTTCAGCTCTGCAACAGCAGTGCAGGGAAACCTTACTAGTGCTGTAGGGGATGTCTGGTTCGAAGTGACGCGGACACGTAGTGGCGCGGGACGTGGCGGCGCCTGGGTGCTCCAGCTGTGATGTCACAGATCACTGATGTGTGATGCCCACCACTGGCACGTGCGGCGTTTGCTTGTGTGTTCGATACTTCACAAAGCAGATCTGAACGGTAAAATTGTGCTGCCCCAAGTCAACTTTTGACGGTTGGGCACTGTGGTAGCTCCAAGGTGAACCACACGTTCACAGGGTGCTAAGCTACGCACGCGGTATTTTGTGCCACACATTGCCGCGCACACAGTGCTTCTGCCACCGCATGCTCATGTCAGTGGTAACAGATGGCTGCCCGGGACACTACATTTATCAGGTAAGCTGCATCTATAACAGTTGTGCCAAACAGGCAAAATTGTTGGCTGCTGTGGCGCGCGCTGTCAGCAAACCTGAGCAACTCGCTTTGCTTCTCAGGCACCAGCGCACACCCCTGCCTGCACCTGCGGCATGCTTCAAGTTGAAGTTGTGTGCCCCAAAAAGTCAACAGCGCCGCAAAACACGGCTGTCAAAGTGCCCGCACAAGCCACCAGGGGAGCAAGCAGCAGGGCACCGAGCCGACGGGAGACGAGAGAGAGGTCGAGCACATAGAAGAAGAAGTGGATGCTGTGTGCGCACCAGTGTGTCCACTGGTGGGAAGCTGACGAGCTGGATGAGGTCAGTGTGAAACTGCCAACTTGAAAGTCATGGCAGAGAGCAGCCAAAGAGCAGTGGCTGAGCAGGGTCGCGCAACACCGGCAGCACAGGCGGATGGCAGCGACGGCGTGGCACGGGCCGCCGATGCTGCCGCTCCATCTCCGCCGCTTCACCAGCTCAACCTCAAGTGTTTTTGGGGAAGTAGGCAAACTTCAAGTGAGCGACCAGCGCCCGCGCACTGGGACGTGGACAGCACGGGCAAAGCTCCACCGTGACACCATGTGGGTACTTCGGAAGTGGTGTAGAAGTACCGGTACATACTAGACTGTGTATAGTGTGTGCCACTGTGTGTCTCGCCCTTACAAGCTTGGTGCGGTCTCCGCGTGGCACTGCTTAGTCCCCCCCGTTGTTAGGTCCCCTTTCCAGGTCGTTGATATTTGAGCGTGAGCACTGCGTGCGCTCGAATAGGTGCGCGAGGGTCGCCGAATTTCAGCGGCGATGGTATGACAGGGTTCGGAAAGGGGGAGGGATGCGAGCAGGCGAGGAGCAGTGCCGACGGGAGCTGCGCCGGCGCGTCATGCTCGCAACTTTGCCGCACACACACACACTGGGGGAGCCACCGCCGGAGCAGCCACAACGGACCACAACGAGAGGTGAGCGGGGCTTCTGAGTGGGCAGGCTGGCCCGCCATAGGATATACCGCCGTCTGGAGTCCCTACCTCATGCTGCTATGCCGCTGTCTGGAGTCCTAGTGCTGCACGCTGGTCGTTCAGACAACTTCAACTACGAGTGTGCCGTACTTCAACTTGATGTGTCCAATTAAAATACATGCGCACATGTGCACACACACACACACCAGCATCACCAGCGCGGCAGGCGGGCAGCGACACCCCTCCGCAACACCATGCTGCGGCGTGCCATAGTAGCGCTTCTGCTGGCGGCGCCGCGCCTCGCCTGCTCTCACCCCTTCCCCTCCCTGAGCCATGTCAAAGCCAGGCTGACTCGCACAGTGCACGAGCAGAACGAGGGGCCGGCAGGGGGCGGCCACCACTCCTTTTTCGAGGCGATGGGGGGGGTGCAGCACCAAGTGGACAGGCTGATGTCGCAGCCCCGCTCTGCTGCCGACACCTGGAAGGCGTACACGCTCTGCAAGGAGCAGCTGGGCAGCAGGCCGGAGGACGCGGCTCTGAGGGTGCGGACGGCGGAGGCACTGCTGGCCTGGATAAGGCGGAAAACGGATGGCAACGCGCTCAGGTGCGTGTGTGAAAGAAACCTACTGTAAAAAGCTGCTAAGCCCAGATACTGCCGAGGCTGCGGCAAAAAGAAAAGAAAAAAAGATTGGTCCGCCTGGTGAAGAACACCAGACAGCCCCCACACCTACACGCGCCGGTCAGTGTCCTTGAGGGCTAGGGATGATTCAGAGTACAATTGCCCACAGGGTTTACTTGTGCGATGTGAGGTAGGGCCTCCAGGCGGCGTTGTATTCTACGGCAGGCCGGCCTGCCCACACAGGCCTCTCGTAGCCGGTTCCCGTTGTGGTCGCCCCCGGTGCCGGTGTGTGCAGCAAGAAATGCGAGCACGCACAGCCCCCACGGTGTGCCGAGCGATGAGAGAAATAATGTCACCTGTGTGTGGCAACCTGGTATGGTTGCTGCAGCTATGAGACAATGCCACGCACGTGCAGATGTTTTGCATTATATTGTCATGCAGTGGTTCGGGCACTTCACGTGCTGGAGGTGCCTTGTTGGTACACACCAGTGGCTGCGTTTTCGCAGGCCGCCGGTTCGGTGCGCACATACTTGCCTAAAATATCATTGTCATGAGTATGATAGGTACAGTATATCTATGTACACACTTGTGGCGGGCGCGCAACAGGAGTCTCTGTGCTTTCGGTCAGTCCAGCGACTGTAGGGTAGGGTGGTCTCAACAGAAACGTGTGTGGTGGGCTCCCCTTGGGAGCTATTTTCGGAAACAATGCACCAAAGTAGTTTTATCAATTTGCTTTTGAGGGTTGCGAGAGCCCAGGTCGTGCAGGCACTGCCCTTGCACCTGCCTTTATTTATGACACTATTACCATTATCATTGTCATTATTGGTGAGAGCTGGCATGCCACACTACCACA
Source organism: Ophiocytium majus (assembly GCA_032358315.1). NCBI lineage: Eukaryota > Xanthophyceae > Mischococcales > Ophiocytiaceae > Ophiocytium > Ophiocytium majus. The sequence goes on along the minus strand of JAULBY010023474.1, from coordinate 13,185 downwards.
AGAAGTGCCGCAACCAGGCAGGCCTGAGTGTCCGGCAGGCTCATACTTCATGTTGCGGACACGGATGCCGGACACGGACAACTAATATAACCAAAAACCCAAACCTAAACCACATGGATGCCCTTAAAAAGTCATGTGTTCATGTCCGGTGTCCGTGTCCGCAACCTAAAAAATGCAGGCTAGCGCTCCACCCGCCCTTGCACCTGCCGTCATTTACAAAACTGCTACTATTAGTATTATTATTATTAGTAGTAGTATTATTAGTGTCAGTATTGGTGAGAGATAGGTGGCATGTCAGGCACTACCGTCTTGTTCAAACCTAACCGTCCGCGACTGACACTTTCATCATCTATTGGGTGCCTCCCAGAGCAATGTGCCCCCGACGTTGTTTTGTGTCGACGGCTGAAGTCAGTGCTGGCGTGCATTTTTACCTACCTTTATTTGCTAGATTATAGAAAAGGACTGGTGGTGATAATTGTATGTGCATGTACAAAAACGCATGTACTGTATGCGCCTATGAGTGCATGCCAAATGTACAGGCACATCAGAAGTAGCAGTACTATGTAGTATGATTAGATACTTTTTGAAGTACATTTCTGAAGTGCTGCATACAGTGCACTCGCGCGGTATAGTTCGCTTTCATTTAGTGCGGTATGCGGTTGAACGCGGGGTCCAGACACCTGTGACAGACCACATGGTCCTAAATAAACGACAGACAATGCCCTATTCGATTTAGTGCGGGTCTTGCTCTGGTGCGCGGTGCCACAGGGGTACACTGCCCTGCACTAAATTGCGAGTGCACTGTATATTACAAACAATATACTGAAGTGCCTTACTTCTGAAGTATAATACATGTATGTACTGCGTGCGCCCACTTCAAGGTACACATACACAGTGTTCAGCTAGGCTCCTCAAGGAGAGAACAAGTGACTACTTCCTGAAGAGACTTCAAAATGTATCTGATTCTGCAGCATGCCCTTTTTTTTTTAGAAAAAATACTCTGTACCTGGTGCGACACGCCACTGACTGCCGTCTGCCGCGCCAGGGCCGACGGCAAGCACTCTGACAGTCGCAAACTTCGAAGTACATCTACTGCACCAGGAAGTCCGCATGAAATGACTAATTGTTTTGCTATTACTTCAGAATCATTTCGTTTATTTTTATCCTGGTTTTTAAGAACCGGGATTTACTCAAGCGCTTTTTATCGTGTGGCACGCCGCTGGCTGCAGGGCCGACGGCAAGCGCTCTGACAGCCGCGAAAACCGCGCTCTTCACACACGTACCTGTGGTATATACTTCAAAGTACTTCAAGTACATGCATGCTTTGAAATAGTTCAAAAGTATGTACACACTTCGAGGATTATACACTGTATGATAAACGGTGTATATATAAACTGCAAAGTATGTGTAAATACATACACATTTTTAAATATACATGTATACTGTACCTGGCCCAACACGCCACTGACTGCCGTCGTTTCTGCCTCTCCCAGGGCCGACGGCAAGCACTCCGACAGCCGCAACAACCGCGTGCTGTGGAAGAAACTCCATTATATACTGGTCACAATCACAAACAGTATTTACAATTATGGTTACGATGCTGCGACGCGCCACTGACATGCAGGGTCGACGGCAAGCATTCTGACAGCCGCATACGTTCAGGGCACCAGTAAATCCGCATGAAATTACCAATTGTTTTGTTATTACTTCAGAATTATCTCGTTCAATTTTGTTTTGTTTCATAGAGCAGGGGTTTACTCAAGTGCTTGTGGTCGTGTAACCCGCCACTGGCTGCAGGGCCGACGGCAAGCACTCTGACAGCCGCGAAAACCGCGCGCTGTGGAAGAAACACGCGCCCGAGGCACTGGCACTGCTGGAGCAGGCCAAGTCCGCAAAGGGCAACGAACCACTGGTGAGCAGCTGCATTTTGCTCCAAGTTGAAGTTTTACTTCAAGTGTACATGTGTGAACACAATGTTTTATTTTCACGGTGAGTAGAAAAGGCATGCGCACAAGGCACTCGCACTGCTGGAGCAGGCCAAGGCTCCAGCAGGCCAAGGCCGCGAAGGGCAACGAACCAGTGGTGCGCAGCTGCTTTTCCCTTGCAAGTTGAAGTTGTACTTGACGTGTATTTGTGTGAATCCTGTGAGTAGAAAAACATGCGCACAAGGCACTGGCGCTGCTGGAGCAGGCCAAGGCCGTAAAGGGCAACGAAACGCTGGTGAGCAGGTGCTTTCCCCTCGAAAGTTGAAGTTGAAGCTGCATAAACTATACCGGGATGTGTGTGTATGCACTGTTGAAGTTGTTTCTGTGAGTGGGGGAAAAGCATGCGCCCGAGGCACTTGCACTGGGCAACGAACCACTGGTGAATATATATATGCGTGCGTATACCGTATGTACATGTACTTCTAAGTACTTCAGAAGTAAATGTATGTATACATGTATACACATACCTATACATATGTGCATTTGACGTATAACAACGGTACACTTTTACTAGTGTGAGTATGTGTTCAATGGTTCATTCAATAACCCGGTGCACCCCCCCATGAGGGCTGTCCACGTCCCAGGGTCACACAGTCATCAACGCTAGCGTATTGGCAGTAACACGGCAGTTACGCTAGCGTATGGCATTTACACAGCAGTTACGCTAGCGTATGGCAGTTACACAGCAGGTACGCTATCGTATGGCAGTTACACAGCAGTTACACTGGCTATGGCAGTTACACAGCAGGTGCGCTAGCGTATGGCAGTTACCCAGCAGTTACGCTAGCGTATGGCAGTTACCCAGCAGTTACGCTAGCGTATGGCAGTTACACAGCAGTTACGCTAGCGTATGGCAGTTACACAGCAGTTACGCTAGCGCATACTGTAGCAGTTACGCAGCAGTTACACCGGCTATGGCAGTTACACGGCAGGTACACCAAGCCTCCGGGTCGTGCGCAGTCATCAACTCTTGTACCCTTGCATAGCAGTCCCCTGCTGGTGGTGTGACCGTCTGCCGCGGGCGCCGCCGCCCTCTCCCCGCACCTTTGTGCACGCTAAGGCTTTTATGTTCTGTCCAGTTTACATTGACACGTTTATATCCTTGGTGCTATACATCTCTATGATGGAATCCGCGCTTCGGTAGGTGCGAGATTTGACTGCCCTGAGTAGGCGCAAGTCTTTGCCTTGTTCACCCCCTTGCACAGGTCCGCCCAGGGTGACGGCCCCTACCGGTGGGGAGACCTAGAGTTTATCGCTCCTAGATGAGTTTTCATATACTTCTGAAGTACTTCTTCAGAAGTATACCATATGAAACTCAATCTAGGAGCGATATACACACACGTACGGTATGTATGAGAAGTGTATACACACGCATGTGTTTTTGTTATACACAGTACAGGAAACCCACGTAGGAGCCATGTACTGCAGGTCCCTCCATTGGTATATATGGCTCACAGATTGTACAAACAAAGGTGTGTATGTGTGCTAATGCATGTACACGGTGTACATACATATGAAAAGTGCACGCATGTATGCTAATGCATGCACTTTGAAGTATATGGTATACTACTAGTAGTACTTCTGAAGTATGTGAAGAGTGTACGCATGTATACATGCAGACGTGTCTATGTGTTACCGTACCGTAGTACTTGAATTATGTGCTACATGAGCGTGTGTAGTACACAGAAGCGAAACGAAAACTCATCTGGCACCGATTAACTCCAGGTCACCGCCTCGGTATATATGATAGTTGTAAACAATGGTGCGTATGTGTGTTACAGCACTGTTACTTCATACTTTGTAGTACTACTGTAGTATGCACTTCTATGAAGTATATGAACCCAAAATATGTGGATATGGATTATGTGCAGTCTGGCACCAATTTAACTCCAGGTCACCGCCACGGTATATATGAGAGTTGTAAATAATGGTGCGTATGTGTGCTACAGCACTGCTACTTCATACAGTGCCTGCAGTGACTTGTGGGATAGAGTTTGATTAACGCTCACGCGTGCTACACACCACCGCTAGCAGCCGCACCTAGCGCCACGGCCAGAGCTGCTGTCAAGCGACCATATTCACTAGGGCGCCACGGCGGCGGCGGCAGCGTGGCGGCCGTCCCCAACAGTGCGTGCCCCAACATACAGACAACTTCGTGCTCAGCAAGGCGCGGGACAACTGAACGAAGGGTTCTTATGTATGCAGCATTCGGGTTTTGTGAAGCGGGGCTACGAGCCGTAGGCAGGGCGGCGAGGAGCGGTAGCCTAGTGCAGCAGCACCCTAGGACACCTATGGGTAGGGCCTAGAGGCCGCATCGCCATCCGAGGTCGGGAAGGTGTCGAAGCAATGACCCCCCCCATTTTGCTGCTGCTGGTGAACGGGTTTGAAACTTTCACCAGCTCGTGCGCGGTGGACAGCACACACAAAGTGCAGCAGCAGCGTGCGTTATGCGCGTGTTGCGAGCACATCAACCACTCTGGTATCAGGTGCCAGCAGCATAGTGGCCGGCGGCGGCCGCTAGCCCCCCCGTAACCGCCCCCTTTCAGTCCACCCAAAAAATTGAGATCACCATCTTGAAAGTCCTGACCGTACCCCAACGAATTGGACAGAATCGATGAAACGTCGTGTTCCGCAGACCAAGAGACTTCGATGTATGGCGGTGAGGCCGCCCACTTTCGAGATAGGGGTTAGTTCGGACGGGACAACTTGAAGGCGTCGGGTGGACATCCACCCGAACACATAGGTCCCTAGTGACAATAGCAGCATCGCAGAAGTGGGCGGCGCCAGCGCCTGTCCTGGTTCGTCTCATCAAGAGCTTTCATTTGCACCCCACCCACACCTTCCAACTCGTTGGGGTACGCAAAAGACTTTCAAGATTGTCTTTTTCGACAGAAGTCACTGCAGGCACTGTACTACTGTAGTATAAACTTCCATGAAGTATATATACGTGAAGTACAGGTCACCGCCTCGGTATGTATGAGAGTTGTAAACAATGGTGTGTAAGTGTGCTACAGCACTGTTCCTTCATGCTTCTACTGTAGTGTAAACTCCTACATGAAGTATGCATATACTTGAAGAATGTACATATGGACTATGTGCAATCTGACACCTATTTACCTCCAGGTCACCGCCTCGGTATATATGATAATACAGATATATATTAGGTAGCCATGTACATATTTTAAGCACATTTTGTGCACAGAATCAGTCAGCAATGTACTTCTTGAAGTTTGTACTTCAAGTTGAAGTATGAGATGATGGCACAGATGCAGAATATCAATGGCAGCGCCGCGCACCGGCAGGACCCAGCCGCAGGCTACGTAGCCCCCAAGCGGCACGCCTGTAGTGCCTCAGTCGCAGCACTCGTCGACTTGCGCACACACACAGCACACGCCTTGTGTCTCGAAGCAGCAGAAGCAACATCTCCGAATCACCGACTTTTGAATGAGACAGTATCAGAAGAGACAGCAGCCTTGCATGCCGGCAGCACCATGCACAGGACAGCACTACGGCACTGCTGCTGCTGCTGCTGCAGATGTCTCGTGACGGCCAGCGCGGCAGGGCCAACGTGGCTCTGCCGGGCGTGCCTGCGCCCAGCAGCAGCAGCTTGGCACCAACTCTCCAGCCAACTTGGGGTCGCCCGGTCGCGGGTGCGGGTGCAGGGTCCTTGCATCCAGAATCTCGCAGCACCGCTGGTGCCTCGCTCTGGTATCTACGCGCAACGCAGAGCAGCGGCCGAGCTGGTGGTGCCTCACACACAGCGAACCACCACTATCTGGCCGTCTGCACGAAGGCTGCACTCGTGTCTGCAACCCTGCTGCCGATCGGGAGCGCACCCTACTCAGCGGAAGTGGGCGCGTGCCCCGCAGCCCACAGCAGAGCCCGTCATCGCAGGCTCGGCCGCAGACTCTCGCCGCTCTCACGCGGCCACCTGCCTTGTGTCCGCGGCCAGCAGCGGTGGGGCTGCAAGCAGCACGCTGCAAGCACGCTGCAAGCCACCAGCGCTGCAATTCCCCCTCGGTTTATCTCGCCCCGGGCACCCCGGGAACCCTGGCAGAGCGTGCAGCGTACCCCTGCGAATGCGTTGGGCGCCGCCCCACCAAGCTGGGAACAGTGTTACATAGGTATTCGCATATAGGTCCTACACGTGCTGTCACGTCAGTACGTTTCACGTTGTGTCTGTACAGTTCATACGGCCTTTTACACGGCCACAAGTGCAAACATACATGAATTTATTGTGTGACTAATGTCATGGCGAACAATGCACCTTGAAAGCACACATGGCGGATGATGCCGCACAATGTACTACTAGTAGGTGACATAACATTGCATATCTCGGATGCTGTCGAGCGGTGTGGCGGGTGCACCTTGGCAGCTGATGAAATTCCAGTATTGAGAGCGTCTCCACCGGCAGGGTAAACCGTGCTCCAAAGGCTCGAAAAGCTCGTTTTGCAGCAAATTTGCTCCCAGTGGGAGGGTAAAATCTGCTCCTAAAATGATGAGCCGTGTTCTTTCAGCAGCTCGCAAGGGCAGGCCTGATCTAACTTGGACCACGCTATAGAGCAGCTCTATGTCTGTTTTGCGCGTACGTGTGTGAGATGTGCACAGGGCGGGGCAGCGGTAGCGATCCCCAGCCACCCACGCTGGGCTGCGTGGCCGGCGGTGGTGGGCATCCACCAGCGCAGGGTTCGGCTCTGCTGCTGGATCAAAAATTCACACTCTGTTCAACACCAGTGAACGCGAAAACATACTGCGCGTGCCCCTGCCAAGCAGCTGCAGCCCTGTGCGGGCGGCAGGTGCATGGCGGGTAGCTGCTGCACGCCTTGCTACCTGCTTGCCCCGCTCCCTGCACCATGGCGGCACGTTGGCCTACCCTCAAACACTACAGCTCGTAGGTGCGCACGTGCTGGAGCGTGTTGCAAAATAGGCGCCGCTGGGACAGGATACCAAGTAGGCTCCAAGAACGCCACGCCTTTTTCAGCAGCATATGGGCACGCTGCATATCGAGCTGTTCGCTGCAGAGGGCTTGATAATTTTACCCTGCCGGTGGAGACGCTCTGAGAGGCATAGACAGCTGAATATGATATACGGCATACAGTTTCGTAATTGAGAAAAAATGCCGGAACGACTGCTTCCCAAACTTTTGGGGGGGGGGGGGCGAATGGCTTCCCCGACTGCTTCCCAAACTTCGGGGAGGGGGGCGAATGGCTTCCCAATGGAACAAGGCGGGCACAGCACAACGCACAAAGCGCGGCAGTGTCACAGCCAAGCCGGCCCATCATTTTGCCTAAGGGCTTCAAACAGTGCGGGTTGGTCGCACGCCAAGCCAGCCGCTGTTTCACGCCCGCAATACATGAACGAAGGTACATTTGACAGATACCCCAACGCAATCTGCAATTTTGCCATGCTTCACATACGGAGTTATGAAACGACCATTTTCCCAACTTACACTTGTTGTTGTTTGGGCCGTGGGTATAAAAATGACACTACGCAGTATGTATACATACTTCAGAAGTACATAGGAATACACACGAACCGCCCCAAACAAGGGAGGTAAGTTAATGCTTACCTGCTTCAACTCCTCGACATGATTCTTCTTCTCGGCGTTTGCACGCAGGGATGCCTCCCGCGCACGCGCACTCGCCTCGTCGGCAAGCTCAGACGCCTTCTCGGCAAGCTTAGACGCCTTCTCGGCAAGCTTAGACGCCTGCTCGGCTTCCACGCGCTGTCCCTCATACGCGGTGATCACTCTTGCTGCCTCAAGCGGAAGAGTCCCAGACAGCGCCTGCTCGACAGCCTGGTCCAGCACGCTGGCGAGGACGCCCTGAGCGCAGCAGCGACAGTGCTCGTGTTCGTGAGAGTGAGGTGCATCGGCGCATGGCAGTCGCCATCTGTTGCGCCCCGTGTGTGCTCGTTGATCAAACTAACTCTCACTCATTGCATCATCTCCTGTAATACATGATGTGTGCCCTCACGTGAGACATCCAGAGCAAAAACGGGCGTGCTGAAGAAGCTCTACTGGCGCACAACCATGACCACCCACTTACCCTGGCCGCGGAAACTGTGCTGCTGGTGCTGGTCTTGGTCCCTGTGCGTTTGACGCTCACAGACACGAGGTGGACGAACGCCTCCGTTGCTGGCAGCAGCAGCAGCAGGGCAAAGGCTGCCGAGCTGAAGCGGTACATGTGTCACCCGCGCTCTGGAATGTCACCTTTGAGTCGCTGCGTAGTAGTAAGTATGCACGCACGCGAGCGCTCGTGTGCACCACCCTGAGCCTTTTTACATTTCGCACAAACGGCGGAAAGAGGCGCAAACGGACGCCTGGCCTGCAGGCTAATTTGGGGCTGCTGAGCATGTATGCGTATACAAGAGCGCAGCAGCAGCACATGGGTGTACACACACAGCAGTGGCTTGTTTACAAACAACTGCTTGTGTGAGCACGCCAGGAGGGCAATTGCCAGCAGCAGCCTACCTTCTATGGGACCACGTGAACTGCTGCACGCGCTCATAGGCCGTATTTCATGCTGCGGACACGGACATCGGACACGGACCGGACGGATCAGGGTCACCAGCAGCGGGTCGCTGCATGCAGCACAGACGAGCTCGAGAGCACACACACACACACGTGCCTTGCGTCCTGCTGCAGCAGCAGCTAGCGGGGCGGCGGGCGCAGCTGGTGGGAGGGATGGTGCGGCAGATGCAGCTGCCACCAGCTGCCGCGTCCGGTGCAGGCTCAGCCTGGTGGAGGCTGGTGCAGGCTCCGAGCGCGCCAGCAGGAACATGCACACGAGCAAATAGCGCGCCAGCCAGGGCTGCCGCCAGGGCAGCTTCACCGCGGAGGCTCTGCTCGTGCCAGTCCTCCATCAGCAGAAGCACGAGCAGCTGCTGTTGTTGCCGCAGCAGCAGGGGCGGATATAGGTGCATTTGCGTTCCAACCGGCGTGGCCAGGAGGCTCAAGGTGTAAAACTGTGGCACCAGAGCAGGTAATCAGTCTTCACTGCTTCATGTGCATGTACACAGCGCACAGAGCTGCTGCGCAATGGCTGAATGTGTTACACTGGCAAAGCTTTTGCAAGTTGTCAGAGACAGCATTGTACCATGTACCATTGCCAGCTGGCTTTGCTCATGGCTTTGCTCATAGCAGCGGCAGTGGCAGCATGCACGTGGGCAGGGCGCAGCCATGCCGCTGTGTGCAACACAACAGCCGCCACAGTGTCGCCACTGCCTGGGCGCACCGATGGCGACATTGTGGGGGCGCTGCAGTATGTGGTGGCTGCTCATGCTGGCTATGGCGGCACTCAGCCTTGTGAGGATTATTTGCCTTCGACGCGGTGTGAAGGTAGGTGTCTGCGCGTCTCATGGATGCGTGGTGGCAGTGCTGTGCATGCCTGATGTAAGTAAATACTTCTAGAAGTATATACTTCAAGTACTAGTCATATAGGACCTATAGGTCTTATATAAACTTACTTGTTACTTTGAAGTATAATACCTGTATGACCTATAAGTCTTAAGCTTAGCGTACTTGACGGTGATAACACTTGCCCCCCCGCTGCACCACATGACGCCATAAGACTACGGTGGCGTAGGTATGCTCTAGTGAGGCTCCAAAACTGACCTTTTAAGTGGTCGTATTGACCTGCATTTGTGAACGTGCGAGCACCCAGGCAATTCAAGCCTGCATGTAGCACGAAATGGCCGCACACAGCTACACATAGCCCCCCATAGACCTGCACTGTCAACAGAAGGATCGTGCAGGTAGGCCCGAGTGGCCGACAAAGCAGTATATTTAGACATGTATGCACATGTCATATGTTTATTTGTAAGTAGTGCCGCACCATGCCCGAGGTATACTATCCAACCCCAACTACTTCCTTTTTGTAGCCGTGTCACTGCACAGGTGCAAGTACTGCTGCTCCTAGTGCTGCTGTCACCACCCAGACGGCAACAACGCGTGACGTTCTGAAAAAAAATACATGCCTTTATGAAAGGTTGTTCGCCCAGTCTTCTTGTCAATTTGTGTACCCAGAGATGTTGTGAACATGAACCATAGAAACAAAAATCAAGTCACACACAGACTACTACTACATATGTCATGGGCTCTTGCACTCCCCCAAGTGCAAATAAATAAGACTACTACTACTACTAGTACTCTGACATAGACGAAGGGCACAAAGCGGACTGCCGCTCCTCCGCTTCCCAGCTAGCTGTCTCCGGCTGCAGGTGAAAGAGAGACCGCATCCCGCGCAGCGTGGGATTCGAACTCTCGACCTGAGTCTCGCAACAGGTGCTTTATCCTTTTAGACTAGCAGCCCGATTCGTGAAACGTGTCGTAAGGGTCACGTCTAGCACAAGAAGTTGATACCTGGGCATCTGGATGGTAGTGCCGCAACGCCTCACACACCGCAGCACGTGCCTTGTCGCTAGACGCACGCGCCGTGCTAGCTGACACCTGGTGCATCCTCGGACGAGCACGCCACCTAACGTGCTGCTCGGTTGGGTCAGTACAGGGTGTGAACAGCACATCATGCAGCCAGTGCAGCCCGGTGCTGCTGCTGCTGGCTGCTGGTGTCGCCGCTGTTCCTCGCCTACCAGCTGCCATGGCCTGGCCGCATGTGCCAGGCTAGACCTCACCTCCGCCTGCTGGGGGCTGCTCTCGCCCTCCCCGCACCGCGGCGACACCTGCGCATGCTTTGCTCCCTCTCTCGCCTCCGCCGTGCATGCGCAACAAACCCGCCATCCACACACAAGTTGGCGACCGCTGTGGGGGGCAGCGCCTGCACGCGTGCCCCACGGACCCGCCGCGCGCATAGGTCGAGAACCCGATGTGCCGTGGCGGGGACTGACACCGCCCTGGTACCGCAGGCCGTGCTGTGTGGCGTGAGGACTGCACATGCGTCAGGGTCCGCGGCCGCTCGCGGTAATCACCGTGCCGGTGCGTAACTGCCAACGGCGTTGCGTTGTGCCCTCGTGTTGTGCCCCCTGTGTGTGTGCCGTGGCAGGATGTGCACGTGCGCAAGCTTAAGTGGGCCACCTTCGCAATGCGTGAGCCTTTCATTTTGTGCTGTGGCCTGGTACACAAAAGTGTGTGGCGACAGAGAGCACCCAGGACCAGGTCCCAGGTGCCACCGGGTGCTGTTGCACTACAAAATGAATGCAGCTGGCAGTCAGTTCGATTGGGACAGCATGTTGATTATGCTCTTTCCAGTCACACGCACCCCAAATGGCACGATGCTTTTGTCGTTTGCTAACAAGGTGGCAACGCTCAGCAGAGTGCATTTTGAAGTAAGCCTACTGCAGCATGGTGCGACAGCAATACACCACTCCGTGGTGGATTGCAGCCCCATGTCCCAGGAGGCCCCACCCCACCTAGTAGTAGCTGCTTAAAAACCACTCTCCCCGCACACACCAGGGAGCGCCATGTATCCCATGACACGTGCTAACAGTGCCGTCTGGTACGTCGCTGATTGGGCTGAGTGTATGCGCGACAGCGCAATGCCCTCCATCGCCAAGCGCGGCGGCGCGCCCGCGGCCCCGCTCACGCGCGTCGCGTACTCCGTCGCGACTGCCATGGGCACATGTACTTCATAACTGTACTTTGCCGCCGCTAGCAGCCCCCATACTCTGGCAGCCAAACCACCCGCTGCCACTGCGGGGAGGGGGGTGCAGGCACTGGCGAGGTGGCCCCCCGCCAAGCATCACTGGCAGTCGCCCCAAGGCGCGGGCATGTATGTCCTGACGGGGGGGGGGGGTGGACCACCCATAGGGGGAGGGGGCTTAGGGGGATTTTGGGGGGGCCGCAGGGCGGCTGGAGGGTTGCCAGTGCTCAGCGCTGGCAGCACTAGCAGTGTGTAGCGGCAGAGCGCGGCTGGTCACAGCTGGTGTAGCTGGCGAAACATGTGTTGGTGCAGAGAGCGGCTGATTTTTCACGAGCTAGCTGTGCTGCTGCCACGTGTGTCCCGGCGCTCCTGTTTGCTACCTGAGGAGAGTGTGGCTTGACACACAATAGCACTACTGTAGACCACAGCAAGAATGGAACCTGGGGGTATAGGTGGCGGAGTGAACATCAGACCTGCCGCACCTGCGTCCACATGTGCATCGACCCACTCCGGGCATTGCGGGGCAGTGCGTGACACACTAGTACAATCACCATAGCCTAAGACCCCACTGCCATCTGAAGCGGGTCTTTTTTCATAATTATACACTGCTGTATGTCACGCGGGTTTGCCACAAGTTGAGAGAGCGCACGGAGCGAGTGAGTGCGCGCCAATTTTGGGAGGGCGGCTTAGTACAGGCACACGCCTTGCTGCGTAAGCTTGTCATCATGCCATGATGTACCTACCTGTGGGTGCAGGTATACACATGTATATACATGCAAGTATACTATGTGCCGGTATTTCTTTTTCATGGCATGGCCACAAAGTGAAGAGAACACTCGATACCACAGCAGGGCTTGAGCACTCGTGTACATACTGGCCAACAACTATTTCTAAACAATATACTTCAACAATATATTGGTGTGTTGTTAAGAGGAGCATATAAGGATCAACTCTAACAGGACAACTCTATGGCTGCGCACATACCACTTGCGCTGCTGATCACGGCTCACTTTGTGGTGCTGAGATGTGACTTGCTGCCGGCCACATTGAACATGCACCTGCGGCCGGAGATTATGCTGGGCTTGTGGGGGCAGCCGCGTGCGCCCATGGGTCACCTTTCACAAGGGCAGTGGTTGCGCGGGGTTGGATGTCTCACGGTTGTGGCAGCCGCTGGTCCGCCGTGCCGCAGCAACAGAAATTCGAAGGCGTGAGGGTGAGGGGACCAAGCCGTCTTGCTGCGCGCAAGCAAGCTTCCCTGCAGAAGACGAGGCATAGTCCCGGTGAAGCAGCAGCTGCCGAGAAGGTGGCAGCGCACTCTGCCAGCTGTGCCAGCTGCTCAGGCGCGAGCTTGGACTCGCGTTGTGTGGGTGCTTGGTGCTCGTCGCTCGTCGTCACTGTGCAGTCGCTTTTTTACTTGGGTTGCAGAACGTTCCTGGACTTTCGTGAGAGCTGGAACATTCTAGGATTTCGGAGAACGCTCCGCAAGCCAGGAATCCGAGAGTTGGCGTTGGATAGCTGCACGCTCGCCGTTGTCCCTGCTGCTGGGTGGGTATGGCTCCCTCACTCACCAGCAACCCAGCATCTAAGCTAGCTAACTACCATTT
>JAULBY010023463.1:0-17868 GCA_032358315.1 Ophiocytium majus | reverse complement strand
CGGGTCCGCCCAGGGTGACGGCCCCTACCGGTGGGGAGACCTAGAGTTTATCGCTCCTAGATGAGTTTTCATATACCTCAGCGGCTGGGTGGCAATTATGCTGGGTGGCCGTGCCGGCAGCGGTGCCCCGGCGAGAGAAATTCCCAGTGCATGTTGTGTATACGGTTGATGAAAGGCGGCCATGTGGTAAGGCAATGGCGCAGACAGGACGTCGTGTGGCCATTATGTGGTGAGCCAATATTCTGAAGTACAGTGTGTACTACTTCATATTATACTACTACTAGTAGTACTTCTACTAGAAGTATGTGCTAAAATCACGAGCATCCCGCACAGACAGCCTTGTACTACTATTTCATGCACTATCATATCATGTTGCTCTGGAGGTATGTTGCTTACCGCCACACTGTTCGAACGCCGTGAGGCACTGTGGGGTGTCATCCTCTGCTGACTCGCCCACCGTGTCCCTCTGACCCAGCCTGCGTGCGCGTGCAGCAACGCCACTGCTGTGCCACGGTAGTTGGCGGGTGCTGCCCGCGCTATGCCGCAGGCGCAACAGCTTCTCAGCTTTAGACGTGTATTGCTTACCGCCGCACTGTTCGTACGCCATGAGGCACTTTGGGGTGTCCTATTATTATTCCTTCATGTATTATCACACAGTGATTCATACTTCGTATCAAGTTACTCTAGAGGTATACTGCTTACCGCCGCACTGTTCATCTTATTATCACTTCATGTATTGGCATACATCATGTACTTCGCATCATGTTACTCTAGAGGTGTGATGATCACCGCCGCACTGTTCGTACACCCTGAGGCACTGTGGGGTGTCATCCTCTGGCGAGTCGCCCACTGTGTCCGGCGACTGATACTGGCTCAGTAGTACTTTCACCACTACAGCACTTCGAAGTACCATGGTATTACATTCCTAGAAGTATTACTTAAAGGCGCACAAGTTTTTATATTGTACCTCGAAGTACTTGGCAAGTACTTCGAGATACTACTCTGGGGGTAGGCAGGGACATTGTTGCATGTAGAGACTGTCTTGTATCATGACTTCACATTGTTGCATGTAGAGACAGTCTTGTATCATGACTTCACATTTCTGAAGTACTACATGTGTTTCATGTACACTATTACTTACGAAGTATAACATAATTATCATGTTACTTTAGAGGTACTGTACAGTAGTACTGCTCACCGCCGCACTGTTCGTACGCCATGAGGCACTGTGGGGTGTCATCCTCGGGCGAGTCGCCCACTGTGTCCGGCGACTGACACTGGCTGTACCACTCCGTCACCTTCTTGCCTGCGCGCAGCGGCGGAGTCAGAACATAAGCTATGTGGGCAATAGTGTGGCATGTGTGCACTTGTGCATGTACTGTACATGTGCACATGTGGGCGCGAGGACTGGTCCACAATTGTACACATGTGCCTGTCCATATAGTGTTTCCGATACTGGTGTCAGGAGATGCGGACCACTTTTTGAAGTATCTTTTTGTTACCACTTTACTAGTAGAAGTGTCTTATTCTGCACACTGGCTGTACCGCTCCGTCACCTTCTTGCCTGCGCGCAGCGGCGGAGATAGAACATAAACTATGTGAGCAAACAATAGTGTGGCACGTGTGCCCTTGTGCATGTACATGTGCACATGTGCGCGTGAGGGCTGATCCACATGTACACATGTGCATGTGCATGCAGTGTCAGGAGATGCGGACCACTTCTTGCAGTATCTTTCCACTGCCACTTCACTACTTGAAGTATGTTATTCTGCACACTGGCTGTACCACTCGGTCACCTTCTTGCCTGTGCACAGCGGCGGGGGGTTGTAGCAGAAACTATGTGTGTGATCACGCCGCAAGTGAGCAGTTTTTGCACACGGCTGCGCGGGCAACACCCGTCACTTGCTGCGGAACAGCAGTGGCGGTGCTGCACGCGCACGCAAGCTGGATCAGAGTTCTGGGACACTGGTTGTGCTCAGCAGCAGTTGAAGTTCAAGTAGAAGTAGCAGCTGGACAAGGGCGCTGTGTCGTGTGTGCTTTGGTGTGTGCTGCCTGCGTGCTCAGCAGTGGACAGAGAGTGGTGCGCATGCGGACTTGTGCACTTGTGCATGTACATGTGCACATATGCGCGTGAGGGCTGATCCACATGTACACATGTGCATGTGCATGCAGTGTGTCCAGTACTGGTGTCAGCAGGTGCGGACCACTTCTTGCAGTACCTTTTCCCTGCCACTTCACTACTTGAAGTAGTCCATTCACCACTTTGGTGGCCCGTTCCGTCACAGCCGGCACCATATGCAACGGTGCAAGTGCGGTTCCAACAGGGCATTCTGAACAGGCGGCACATGTGTGCATACATATCTTCCTACACATATTTCCACTTTTTCTGCTCTTCTGGTTCAAGTTCAGCGCTGGCTGTGCCAGTCCGCTACCTTTGGGCCCTGCGTGCACCGGCGACAGCTGCAGCTTGCAACAGAAAGTCTGCGTGCAAACGCGCAAAAAAACAGATGCTACACCTGAACCAATGCTACACCACAATGTACGGCTAATGTGTACTTGTATTGAACTTCGCTTAGGGCGCGGAAAGCCCTTTGCACACGGTGCATGTGACCAGAAAAAGCAGACAGGTAGCGAAAAGCTGGCAATGCTCAGTACTCTAAGGGAAGCCTGGCATGTTGCCAGAGCACTACTATAACGGAGTACAGATGTGTGACTTGTATTGAACTTCGCTTAGGCCGCGGAAAGCCCTGTGCACATGGCCTGCGCGATACTGGAAAAAGCATTCCCAAATGTGCTGTTCCCTGGTTGCTAGCTAACAAGATGGCAGTGCTCAGCGCCACGCACTCTGATGTAGGATTATCGTGTTGCTGCATCTCTGCTCCAGTGGATGTGCGCATACTTCTGCCATATATAGGACTGAAGTACTTCAAGTGTGTGTGTACCTGCGCTGGGCAAGTAATACCTCAGTAGTTGAAGTACTTGAAGTACTATGTGTAGGGTTGCCGAAATCGTAATTGTTTATACGTTATACAAAGCACGGAGTATTTCTACGCCCAGAAAGGAGATATACGGCGTATTTGCAGTATAGATACGTAAATCTGTGTACGTGATACGCCGTATATACATACGTTTTATACGGCGTATAATGCAAAGTTTATGCGCTGTGACCCATCACTACTTACAAATGTACTTGAGTGGGAAAAGGATGACCAAACATGCTGTTCCCTGTTAGTAGCTAACAAGAGGCAGTGCTCAGCACCACGCACTCTGATGTCTGAAGTAGGATTCTCATGTTGCTGCAGCACCGCTCCAGTGGATGTGAACATACTTGTCAAGTATACTGAAGTATACTTCACCTGCACTGGTAAGGAACACTCCGTTGTATGTGCGCAGTATAGGCGAACACTTACAAAAGTACTTGTCAGGGCAGCAGGTGCTGCGCCCACGCGGCCAGTTGGAGCCCCCGCACTGCCCCAGGGGCAGGTTCTCGCACTGCTCCACGGCGCTGACCTGCGCCGCACACTCACTGAACCACACGTTCCGGTACGTGCCTGCGAGTAGAGTGAGTAGAGTGAGTAGAGTGAGTGAGTAGTGAGTAGCGCGAGTGAGTAGAGCGA
Organism: Ophiocytium majus; assembly: GCA_032358315.1. Classification (NCBI taxonomy): domain Eukaryota; class Xanthophyceae; order Mischococcales; family Ophiocytiaceae; genus Ophiocytium; species Ophiocytium majus. The sequence continues at coordinate 14,251 of JAULBY010023463.1, read as the reverse complement.
GCTGGGTAGGGTTACTTGAGTAGGTGGGCTGACCTGCGCCGCACACTCACTGAACCACACGTTCCGGTACGTGCCTGCGAGTAGGGTGAGTAGAGTGAGCGAGTAGAGTGAGTAGCGCGAGTGAGTACAACGAGTTGGGTGAGCTGACGTCAGCCGCGCACTCAGTGAACCACACGTTCCGGTACGTGCCTGCGAGTAAAGTGAGTAGAGTGAGTGAGTAGAATGAGTAGCGTGAGTGACTAGAGCGACTTGAGTAGGGTTACTTGAGCAGGTGAGGGAGTGACTCAGTGAGTCAGTGGTCATCGCCGCCGTGCACCCGATGTGTACCACACGCTCCAGTATGTACCCATACAGCGATTAGAGGGAGCGAGTAGAGCGGGTGAGTAGAGTGAGTAAATGAGTAAATGAGTGAGTCAGTATTCCAAGGAGGCGACCTTCGCCTTGCACTCACTGTACCACCCGTGCGTGAGTAGAGCGGGCGAGCACTGTGAGTCATTCTTTCGCAGAGCCGACCTTGCTGTGCATGACACTGTGGGATGGGCCTGAGTACGAGGAAAGCGAGTGACTCGAGTGAGCAGAGCGGGTGAGCACGTGAGGCACTGCTCCATAGCGCCAACCTCGCTGTACCACACATTGGGGATGAGCTTGAATTCAAGTAGAGCGAGTAGACTCGAGTGAGTAGAGTGGGTGAGTACGTGAGTCACCGCTCCATAGCGCCGACGTCGCTGCACCACACATTGTGGGACGAGCCTGAATACAAGTAGAGCGAGTAGACTCGAGTGAGTAGAAAGGGCGAGTACGCGAGTCACTGCTCCACTAGAGCCGATCTTGCTGCCCCACACATTGCGGGATGGGGCCTGATTGCAAGTACGAGTGACCCTGAGTGATTGGACTCGGCGACATAAGTTGAGCCACGAAAGTCACCAGGCTGAGCACCCATGCTGACCTACCGGCGCGCACACGCCGTGCCGCACAGCGCAGTACGCGCACGTGTTCGGCGAGAGTGAGTAAGCGAGTCAACGCTGCGCATCTGTTGTGCCCCCCCCCCATAGTACGGTACTCCCACAAGCAATAAGAAAATGAGCGACTTGATGGGGAGTGCCTAGGCATGTCCAAGTCGGCATGTCGCAAGGGCACACTCACGCGTCGGCGTGTGCAGTGCACACAGACCAATAGCAGAGGTGGCACTTGCCAAGAGCCGCACCAGCACAGCACTGCCGCGGTGTGTGACCGCAAGGCCAGGGCCATACGCGTGCAGTGGGGTTACTCACATCTCTGCTGAGCACTTATTTCTAGGGACACAGTAGCTAGGTCTCCGTTCGAGAAATGCAGGAAACTTCGTGCGCGAGAAATTTGCATCAGCGGCTGACCAATCCGCGCTGTGCGTCTGCATCCAATCAGCCGCTTGGGTCAGCACTGCTACTGCTGAGTACTGCTGCTGCTGAGCACTGCTGCCGCTGAGCACAACGCTGCCGCTGTGTGTGACTGCAAGGCCAGCGCCATACACACACAGTGCGGAAAAGCATACCTCTGCTGAGCACTGCTGCTGCTGAGCACTGCTGCTGTTGAGCACTGCTGCCGCAGAGCACTGCTGCTGCTGAGCACTGCTGCTGAGCACTGCTGCTGCTGAGCACTGCTGCTGCTGAGGACTGCTGCCGCCGAGCGCCGCACTCACATGAGTAGCCGTCTGGGCAGCATTTCTCCTCCCCGAAATTCTGCCCGCCGCACTGTGCGTTTGCCGCGGCGCAGGTACTGCTGCCGCCGACCTGTTATTGCGGGTAAACAAAAACAGACGGCCAAGCACACAGGTCAGCATCCAGCCAGGGTATAGGTTCACAAGCACAACAGCAGGTGCATGTCTTTTTGTTTCTGCAGCGGGCACATCGTGAGAGGCAGCAGGGTCAGCCGCGAGCCCAGGGTTGTGAGCCGAACAGGTGCACAGCTACACATTTACACCCCACGGTCTTTGGTGCCCTGCTAGGCATAGGATCGCTGTCGCTGCATATATGACGCCCCCTACCGGTGAGGAGACCTAGAGTTTATCCCTCCTAGATTGAGTTTTCATATGTCCTGATGAGAGCGACAGTAGTGGTGTGACTCGATGATGGCAGCAGGTGCAGCAATGAAGGGGGGACCAGGTGCACGCGCAAGTCTACCCGCCTGCTGCCGCCGCCACTGCTCGCACTCAAGCGCTACGCAGCCGGTACTCTGACCTACACGTTGCACGCAGACCTTGCAATCAGCCGTGCGCAGCCAGCACACACCTATTCCCCCCCCCACCCCCCTCGCGAAACAAACTCGCAGTGAGTACATCAAGCTGCCGGGTGTGCTGTGTACCTGCCGCCCCCACCGGCTCCCCAGCCACCACGGGGCGCCTGCACGTCCCTGATCAGCATTTTGTGCCGAACACTGGACCCAGCAGCCCCATGCACCACTCACATACCCACAGACCCACACACTACTACTTCTTACTCAGCAACAGCTGCGCCGGTTGATTGTTTGATTGCGTGCTGACTGTGCTCCGTGCCTTGCTTGCCGTTGTGCTCTCAGCTCACCTTGTTGAGAGTAGCGGATAACACCGGAGCCGAGCAGTGGCCCACCCCGCTCAGGGTGGCCAGGCAGAGGCACAGCACCCCCGCTCTCAACACCATGGCGCTGCTCTCGCCACCACCCCCACGCTGCTGCCGGGGTTGCTTGCTGTGATTGCCTGAACGGCAGCTGGGGGGCGGCTGTACGGTAGCGCTCAAACCCAGCAGCACAGGATTAGCAGACCTCGACCCGCGCCACACGAGACAGGCCTAGGGTCAAGCCTTCTGCTGGTGCAACACTGAGCCTGCTTTTGGGGGCACCACCAGCAATCATCCTCGTTTGCTGTGTCCGTTACTTCTGAGACCCCTATCCGTGGGATCCGTCTGACTTCACAACTTCAACTATCAACAACTTCAACTATCGCAGTCAAACCTTCATGCGCACACACAGGGGGGTGCTCCGGCACTGCTCCCCGTGGTGTCGTGGCGCGATCATGGCAGGATTGCCGCCTCAGGTGAGTGGCTGCCGCACACACACCCTGCTGCCCAGCGCCTGCGTCAACCCCCACGCACTAGCAGCAACTTGCCTAATCGCAGCAACTCTAGCCCTGTTTTCATGCACCGCAAGTGACACTACTCGCGGGCTGCAGGATAGCTGCACTAGCCGCGGTGTCGCGAGCTGCCACGCGAAGCGTAATGCCGCGGTGTCGTCACCGCAGACTCTCCCGTCATCGCCGCCATAGCAACCGTCGGCTAGCCGGCTGGTGCCGCCATTGCAAAGCGGAGTGCTGCATCGAGTCGCGTGCGGTGCTGTCGTGGATGAATGTGCAAGAGCGGTGCACGCGGCGTCTGAAGTGAATGCCAGTACCCCCATCTGCTGTGCAGCATTCCACAAGCTCTTGCATGCCTTTGGGCTTTGCCGCTGCCGCATCCGCCTTTGCGTGCCGTGTGTCGTGAATGTGAGCGGTTCACGTCCTCCTCCCAGTGAATGGGTAGCACCCCCCGTGTGCTCCGCAGCATCGCACAAGTATTGCTGAGAGTTGTAACTCAGGACCATATTTTTCAACCGATGCCGGTGCTGCCACCGCCGCCTGCTTCTTCTGGTGCCATGGTTGCCGCTGCTCCTGCTGCTGCTGCTGCCACTGCTCCTGGTGCTGCTGTACCATTCCTGCGCAGGCTGGTGATGGCCAGTACCGCATCCTGCTGAAACAACTTGAAGGTGGAGCGCCCTCCTACGGGCGCCAGTTTACGCACCCGCCCAGCGTCACCGCCGTCCAGCGCATGGTTCTTGACCTTTGCAGAGTGCAGAAAGCCCACCCCACAGCGACGGCTGAGGATGTATCGTTGTTCCACTTTATGAGGGGGGATACAGTACCACTTGAGAGCGCCAAGGACATGATTTTGTGCACGAAATTTTGTTCACGCCCTCAGGCGCCGCCGAGGTCAACTATTTGAGGGTGCCATACGTTGTGGCTTCAGGTGAGGGTCTCCACGCTACACACACTCCATATTTGGAAGTGGTGTGTCATCACGCACAGCCACTGAACGTGTAAGCAATGCCATGTGTGTACCGTACACAAACCCTACGATTGGGCTGTCAGGCTGTCACGAGGTACTTGGGGACCCCCGTCCCCCGTCCCGGAAGGCGTTTTCCTTGGTGTCCACTGCTACAGCAAGTGCACCTGCAGCTGCTAGCGCAGACACTGAGGCAGTGACGTCGAAAGCAGTGCCACTTATGTTATCCTGCCCACTTAACTACAAGATGCCCATTTCACGTGCGTCACGCCATGTGCATTATCCGAGTTTGCAGAACAGTTCGCCCTACTGTGTAGCAGCCCCGCTTGCCCTGGCATTACAAAGCACTGCTTGTGTGCTGCAGCACACGCTGTTTGGTTTGCACCGCTAAACTAAACTGTGGCCGTTGAACGACGCCCACCTTGCACCGATGCCTGGCGGACGGCGCCCAGGGAAGTGCAGCAGCGGCGGCGGCAGCAGCACAATCACCAGCAGCAGCACCAGCAGTGCCAGCACCGCCAGCAACAGCAGCAGCAGCGCCACCACCACTACCACCAGCAGCAGCGCCATCACCACCAGGGCCAGCAGCAGCACCAGATCCTGAACTGGCACCACCACCACCACCAGCAGCGCCAGCAGCACCAGCACTGCCACTGTTAGCGGCAACTCTGGCACTGGGTGCGGCACCAGCAGCAGCTGACTTCAGCAACATGCGCCGCATGCAGCAGGTGCGCAGCAGGCAAACCGCCATCGACGTGGCGGCCAATGTGCACTTTGTGGCTGTTCAGCTGCAGCAGCTGTGCATCTGCTGCGGGTGGGCAAAGGCCATCTTGCATGTTTCCCCACCAGCACATGCAGCGCATGAACTCAGGTCCTTGCATGCGTATCACCACGGTGTGTAGATATGTACACGGCGGTACAGTGTCAGCGTATAATCCTGCGTTACCAAGGCATGTGCAGTACATGGTCCACTGAAATCCGAGCGGACACGCGCGCCAGTCGCGCTGGTCCCAGCGCCCGCTATTAAGCCACGGTGCACGTGCTGCGAGCCCGCATGCACAGTGGCATGCCCATGTGCTTGCCCACCAACCGCCCACAGTGTGCCACTTCATGCCCTTTGTACGCCAGAGCAACCGCCACACACACCCACATAGGCCTCACTGCGCAGTGCTCCCATCTGCCTGACCGTGCCACTGGCAGGTGGGGAGGCCGCACTGGCACGCACTGCTGGGGCACCTCAAGCGAACGCCCATGGCAGTGGCAACCAAGGCTCCACCTCTGAATCAGCAGCCGCGCATACACCCCTGCCATACACCGCGTCACCGACGGGTCCCGGAGCCAACAGCACCGCTGGTGCCTCCACTACTGCCGCGCCGGCCACCAGCAATGCAAAGCCAGCGGCAGCAGAAGCTGCCGGAGCTGGGGTAGCCACTGCTGCTGGTGTGGGTGCCACTGTGCCGGCGGTGCCGCAGTTGCGGACCTCGCGCGCTCGCGTGGCGGTGGCACCGCCGTGGTGGACGCCCAGCCTCCCAACTTCAACTTCTGCTGCAACCACTTCAACTTCAGGTTTGGAGCCCACTCTCCCGCTGTCGCCTTTCATTCTGCCGCAGTTACCGCCCCCGTTGTCGCCGCCGCCCTCGCCCTCACCCCCCTCCCCACTGCCTTCGCCGCCACCCATTGCACCTGGTGAGATGTCACCAGAGGAAGGGCCTGCGGCGCCGTCACCGCAGATGGCGCCTGCACTGCTGCTGCTGCCGCCAGTGCGGCGGCTGCCGGCTGCACGCTGCCGTACAGCGGCTGGTGGCCGCAGTTTGGGTCGCAGTGACTCAGAGGAGCGACCAGTGATGCAGGCGCACGCATGGCTCAGCAACAGTGGCAGTGGCAGTGGAGGCTGTGCTGAATCAGATGGCGAAGGCAGCTCAGCCGCTGACGGCAATGACAGCTGCGCCGGGCCTGCTCAAGAGCAGTGGCAGCACGCGGTGGACAGTGCTGGAGTTGCCGCACCTAATGTGGCAACCACTTGCTATGCAGCTTGCCGAGCAGATGCCGGCGGCAACAGCTGTGGTCAACAGCAGCTGCGCCAGCCGACAGCGCAACAGGTGGAAGCGGTGGCGGGTGCAGCAAGCCCTGCGCAGGTGCGGCAGGGCGCAGCCAGTGCCGCAGCACCACCGCAGGCAGCGCAAGCACCACCAGCACCAGCGGCGGCAGCAGCAACCCAGCTTCCACAGCTGCTGGCGACAACAGCGCCAGCGCCACCACCACCAGCAGCAGCGGCGCCAGGTGTAGCACCAGCTGCAGCAGCTCACCCACAGCACCCTTCCCCGCAAGCAGCAGGTGCGTGATAGACACCACATTCTGCCGCCACAGTGACTGTGCATACAGCACCAGTGTGGGCTGTCGCTCTTTGTTGCTGCACTGACTGCTGTCACAGTGCGGCTCGCTGTTCTCGTGCTCCCAGCAGCAAATGGCAGCGTGTGCGCACGAGTCGTGTGATCACCACTGGGGCATATGAGCACGTACACGGTCACCGTGGTGTAGTACGGTACGGCAGCATGTACTGGCGAGCATGTGTCGGTCTCTGAACAGCCTTGCCGAGGGCAGGCATCATGATGGTAGATCGGCTGCAGCAGCTGCACCCCTCACGTCGTGGCTGCATTTGGTTTGGTCAGCTAAGCCTTATTGTTCTTTGGTGTTACGGTATGTGAAAGAAACCTAAAAGGCTGCTAAGCCCAGATACTGCCATGGCTGGGGCCAATGCCAGGCCGAAGCCTGTGGGGTGATTTGTCCACCTGGTGAAAAGCACCAGACAGTCCCCACACCTGTGCACCCTAAGAAAGCTGAAGTGTGCAAGTGCATAAAGTGCCAATATTTGCGATAGTATGTCTGGGGATGTATGCTATCAACACATGTGGGCTTCGACGTGCATTTGTGTTGCCCCACCAAATTGAATGTAGTCAGCCCTGACAGTCCTCAGGCCTGGTGAGACCCAGGGGCTGTAAACGGTTTGCATCGTCAGGTCTTGCGTCGATTATGGATGGTTGGTCGCGGTGCGGTGATGCGTCTGACTCAGTGTGTGGCACATGCCCTCCGCCTGCTGCTGAGCAGATGCCTCATGCATGACGGCGGCGGCCACGGCTGCTGTCGCTCCTGCTCCTGCCCACAATATGCGGCGCTTAAAGAGAAGGAGAAGTCCCGGAGCCAGCAACACCAACCACGCAACCTCAGGTGCACATGCTGGTGGAACGCCCCAAGGAGGTGGCCAGAGGTACTGCACACGCCGACAGCACTGACAAGGAGCCACTAGCACGGCATGGCTTCCCATCCAGGGCGCATGCTCATTTCCTTCGTAAGTGCGCTGATCAGTGCTCTTGCGCATGCAACATGCTGACTTGTGGGCCATATCACTTGTGCCTTCAATGTTGTGTTCACCCTGTTGCAATGGTCGCATTTTTCTGAGGCATGACACCGTGTGACTTGTTTCAAAGTTACAGCAGTAGCAGCAGCACCCTAGTCTTGGGCAGTGTGGCTGCACAGCAGCTTCATTTTAGCGTGTTGCCCACCTGCTGTTGCCGCACAGCATATACATGCTCATGCCCATGGCAACCGCGGACGCTACGTCTTGGCAGTGCACCAACCGTGCAAGCTGCTGAATGCTGGTGCCGCGCAGGTGGACCGCCCCAGGCTGCTGTTGCTGCAAGGGGCAGGTCACCGCGGCTGGCAGGTGCCAGTGGCAGCCCGGCCATGACCACATCACGTGAGCGCTGCATCCTTTGCAAGTAGTGCCACCCCTGCAGCAGCAAGGTTGCAGGTGCACAACTTGAGTCTACACAAGCTGTGCTTGAGTGTGAGGTGTGTCACTACAGTGTAGCTGGTAGCATGCTGCTGAGCACACGAAGTGGGGCGGTGCGCAACACAGCAGTGCTTGAATACGCCACCACAGTGGCACAGTTGCAGATCGATTGCATGCAGCCACCCTGTGCACACATTGTGATCGTTGTGATCGTTAGCTCTTGCTCTGGCCTGATGTCATCGCCAGCAACGCATCTGGCCTGCATAGTGTCATTTTGCGAGTCCGATGTCACTTGTTGACCTGGAATTTGGGGTAGCTGGCAGTTAAGTGGCGGCAGGGCCTGTTTACCAGTAGTACTACCAGTAGTATTACACGTTTTTGCTCAGGCACAACTCTAGCGTGCCTTTCCCTGTTTTCTGCGGCCCATCTGCATGTACATGGTGGATGCGCCTTGAAGTGGTGGCATTATGCTAGTGCACCATGGTGTGCACTTTCTGTTGCAGAGCCTGATTCAGAACGCCTGCCAAAGACTACTACTTGTGACACATGTGTCAATTGATGATGCACATGAGTTTACAATGTGCTTCACCCCCGGTATTGTATGAGTGCAGGGCGGGAGAGGTGCGCTCTCAAAAAAGTGATGATGCACATGAGTTTACAATGTGCTTCACCCCCGGTATTGTGTGAGTGCAGGGCGGGAGAGGTGCGCTCTCAAAATAGTGGAATGAACTTCTGTTTGAACTCAGGGCTCCGGGCGCCTTCAGTGGCTTTTGTACCTGTTACAGTAGCCCTGGGCAACACACTGTGCAACAGCACTCCTTTGGAAGGCAGAGTCGATGTAGACTTGTACGCCAACTGCTGTTTTGCTTTGAGTGTCTCAGGCACGGCGCCCGCGTGCATGTGTATCACAGTAGTAATTGTATGTTGTTTATCCCCTTTGATTGCTACTGGCGGCAGTGCTTTGTTGAATTTGGTGCGGTGTCAGTGGTAAATGCCAGTACGGCACGCCTGATTATGACAGTCCCGCAACGGTTTTGGACTGGTTGTGTTGTGCTGCTGCATGCAGGCGGTGGCGCTGGCGCAGCAGCGCTTTCAGATGAAACACGATCTACCGTCAATGGCCAGCACCAAGTGAATCAGATGCGCACAGCAGGTGAGCACGGTGCTTCCCCTGTGGGCAGTTCGTATGGTAGGGGTGACCTCGTACCTCATATCTGTTGTTGGCATTCAATTTGGAGGTCATGTGTCAAGAGCACCTGCCAGCACAACTTGCAAGATTTGCTGACGCTTCTCATGGGCCCGTGTGCTCATAGTGCTCTCACATGGCTGGACGACCAACGGTGTTGCACTGTGTGTGCTGCTGGTGGTGCTGCTAGGGGCAGCGCGAAAGGTGCTCGTGCTGCCAGGGGCAGCCCGCAAGCGACTTATAGCTGTGGAGCTTCCACAGCGGGGATTGGACGATCCTGGTGCGTACACTTTGCTGCTTTGTTTCAGCATGCAGCTGCTGCACCGACAGCTGTATTTTAGGCCGATGCTGTGTGTGAAGGCTTCCACTGACGTGTTGCTAATTAATTATGCAGTTGTGCCGACTAAATACGGACCTGGGTGACAGACGGGGGCAGCTGGCGCCATTCATTATGCAGGGACTGCGGCTGAAACGCTTTGTGAGGATTAAACTTCATTGTGCCCACTCAGTCTGCAGGACATTGGAAAGCATGAAGGTCCGACTCGCTCACTATAGTGTAGAATATCTGGTATATACATATGTTGGTACAGTACGCCCCGAACGCTTTGAACTTGCCTGCGATGTTGCACTCATGGGTGCAGTCAGTCACTGTGCCGGCACTATTATGTGGCGCATGCATGCAGCACCACGGACACACACACAAGAGGCTGCACCCACGATGACATTGCCCCGCCCACACGGCTATGCCCAGTGCACATACTAGTAGACTCCGAACCGGTATACATTAGCACGCTATAATAAGAATATGCACGACCCACTCCAGTCTGAACTGGGGAGGCGAGAAGGGCAAATAGGTTATACACTATGGCCCACAAATTTCATGGCGTGTATTGCTGCTGTCAGTCGGTTCTGGGGCGCATACAATTGGAGCCGCCGCGGTTGCCGCAACGCTCATGCTTCCCTGGCTGCTCATGCCTGCGACCTGGCTGGGCCTGTGTGCAGCGCCTGGCAACCACAACAAGCGCGTCAGGCCCGCACAGGCGGAGGGCACGCGCAAGGCCGCAGACAGCGGCAAGGGCAGGAAGCGCACGCGACAGGGCCTGGCACAGCAGGACGGCGAGGCCGAAGGTGCGTGGGCCGCTCTTGCAGCTTCTTTAAGTAATCTGGCGCATTTTATCTGCTGTCGCAGCTACCGCTGCTAACCCCGCGGCCGCCGCGGTTGTTGCTGCTGAGCGCAGTAACTGTTCATGGACTGGATTGATGCCTGACCTTTTGCAGTGTGAAAAGGTGCGCACCCACCCGTGTGCTCTCACGGCAGTGCTGATCTAGGCATATGCTGCAGACTCTGAGGCATGTCAAACCGGCTCTTGCTTCAGTTCTGCGCATTTGTATGCGCACACAGTCATACCAGTTCACTTCCCCCTACAGACCTCCATGGTCCACATTCATGTGTGGTATGACATTGTGTGACTCACAGTGTGAGCCATGAACACAGCCCCGCCGCCACCTCTGCCCACTTGCGTCCGTGCAGTGCGGCAGCAGGGGGGGGGGAGCCTGCATCACCACGCAGGCAGGAGGGGGTGGCCAAGACGTCTCGCAGTGGCCGTGCTCCGGACAGTGTGATTGGCACACAGACTGGCATCAGCCGGCACCGGGCCAGCGCCGTGACCAAGTCGGTGTCGACATCCCCGCACCCGTGCGGTCGCGGTCAGAAGGTGTGTGCATTGATCCAATGGACTTCCATTGTTTGGCAGTGTGACTATTGTACTCTATGGTGTGAAAGGGACTGATAAATGTCATAACCTAACAGCTGCTGGTTTTACCGCGGCCAGCCCACAGCCATGGCTATAGTAGGCGATCTGTGTGGGCCAGCAGTGTGCTCAGCACTCACGGTACATGGGGTGGATATGTATTTATGAATCTGACTCAGTGGAAAGGCAGCACAATCAGGCAACAGGCCTTGCCAGTGGGGGCGTCATGGGTGGCGGCATATGGTGGCATGATTCACCAGGCTGGGCGCCGTAGTGCATGACTTCGACTGCTGCCTACCCCGTTGCCCCCTCCCTCCGCACAGCGGCAGCAGCGCTACGACAACAACTCCGACGATGCGGACTCCGAGGACGAGGTCGGTGATGATAAGTCAGACGACGATGACTCGGACTCGCAGACGGATGACGACAAGCTGCTGCCAGACTTTGCGCAGGCCGCCGCCCTGCTCAAGGCGCACGGAGCCAATTGGGGCTACAAGTGGGACCAGCGGCGCACCCTTGGCAATGCCGACAAGTGGGACGCCTACGAGCTGGAAACGGACGAGGACAAGGCGATAACCGCGTTGCCGTGCCCCCGTGCCCAGCACCAGGGTGCTCCACGCGATTCTCATGCTCCTTCCGCTACAAGAACGGGAAGCCTGTGGAGTCCGACCTGCTGCACATTCTCGGGCCGACTCATGGCGATCACTAGCGTGTACCGGGGATGAGGCCCAGCCGCAAGGGGACAGAGTACAACATGCACGCGAGCTCGTTAAGTGCAAGCACGCATGCGCTGGTGTGCACTGGCAGGTTGCGTACCAGTGTTAGGTACTTCGTAATTCCACATGCGTTGACAGCGTGAGGTGCCTATGGTCACCCATGCATTCCTTGGCAGTGTGCAGCGCCTGGCCATTCATTCCTCTCTGACAGCTCAGACGCCTGGTGTGAGCGTGGGGCTCCATGTAATACTCTACGATTTGAAGGATATATCAACAAAAAAATGTACCAGTACTTTGAAGTACATACTGTCACATACTACTACTAGTAGTCGTACACGTCAGTTTCTGTAACCGGTCCAGAAGTATACCGTATAATTTAATCTGTGGTGTCATTTCACTTGTGCTTACAGTGCGTACTTAAGATGCCAACGCCCCTCTCACATCAAAATTTAAATGTTACGCCAATGTGTACACCTCAGGCGGGTGGTCCAGGTTTAGGCAAGGCCATCACTGGCAGTGCAGGTAGCCACCAGTGCTGGCAGGCAAGCAAGAGCACTACACAGCAGTCCCCCCAGCCCATGGCCTCGAAGCTGCCCTTCCGCCTACAAATATCTTTAGAAACAAAGCTCAGCCAGGTGCCACCACATGAGCTGGCAATTGAGTTTTAACAGCATCATATTCTGTGGCATGTACATATGAATACGCCCATCTCACCTTTGACCGTATCACCAACACACCGCCGCAACCAGCCTGCACACATCAGCGAACTTGGGTTCTGGTAGGGAAGTAGATCTGTCGAGCTACCATGCGCGCACCCAGAGGCTCAAGCAGCATGCGCTCGCGCTCCCTGTTCTTCCTCGCAACTGTTGCCACAGGGTCCGCAGTGTGCGCCAGGATGCCGTCAGAAAGCACTGCAGAACCCGGCACGGGGGGCTGCCTCTGTTCTTGCAGCCCTTGAAGTCCCTATCGGACGAGGACCGAGAGCGGCTGAAGCTCTGGCGCCCGCCGTGTGGCCGGACGCGTGAGGTCAATCAGCGGGAGGGTCAGGCAGAGGTCAAGGCCGGCCGGAAGCGCAGGAAGTGACCTAGTCGAAGGCGCACACTTCGGATCCTTGCGGCACGGTGACCGCCTGGGCACTCCCACGATCGTGACAAGACCACGGCGACCGTAACCACCCCTGCGACTACCAGCAAACTGCTCCCAGCCGCCTTGAAAATCTGGCAAGTGCCAAAGCTTGTCCTGGCCCGCAGATAGGTTCCGTGCAGCATCATGGTGCGTAGGTGCCACGTGGGCGGTATCGAGCAGGAGCATGCGCTCAGGAACTGTTTATTGCAGTAGACTAATAGCGCGCCCGTGCGACCATGGCAGCACATCGCCGAGTCCCGTTGGTGACATGCCCCAGGTGGTTGGTACGACAGCCTGAGCCTGTGGCATGCACTGTGCAGCGGGAGCAGCACTTGCTGTATCATACTTCGAAGTATCAATGATCATTATACACTCACCTGCCGCGGCGCCCACTGGTCAGATGGTCATGCCTGCACCAACCAATACCATGATGGTAGCCGTAGGGGGACCCAAGGGGGCTGGGGAGACCTACGGCTGCTACACTCCCGCTGGTTTATGCCGGGCGCCGCAGACGCATATCCGTCACAGGCACCAGTGCACCGCATGATGTGGGTGCCAGTCAACCAGCAGATGTTTCCTTTTTCGTCAAGCTTGCTTGGGCCAGGCCACCGCGGCTGAGCCTCCGCACGAAACCGCCAGGGTTGACATTCAGGCCTCATTTCACATACATGTAGTAAGATGTAGCGGCTGCACAGGCATTGCTAAAAGCGTAACATGGCCGGCTCGAGACCCCTGTCAATGAGCCTGGTTGCGCTGTTTCGTGTTGCGCATGCGCTGCAGTGCCACGCCTGCCAGTACACTGCACTGGTGGTCTGTCACATATTCCTGCTGCATCCCATGGTGTGGTTGGCGATGTCATCCTGCATGCACAGTGTACGCTGGCCGTGCAGTGATAATCAATGTTCATACTACTGCAGTATGAAGTGCATGTACTCTTACCTGCACATGGCCTGCCGGATAAGAATGCGTGAGCATGTATGTATGCATGTGTACGTGTGCCATAGTCCAGGAAACTTGGCCAGTGTCAGCGCTGCATATGCAATATTGTTTGCACGTGTAGGCGTGCAAGAGCCCAGGGCTGGAGGTCCGTCGAGTCGATGACCATGCACGCCATCTACGTCCTTCTCAAGTGAGATTTTCTTAAAAGCTTCGCCGTGGGCTTGCTCATCTTTTGCTGCGAACACCACCACGGTGCCACCACCAACGGAGCAGCCACCACAACCGGAGCCAGGGTCGACAGGAGGCGCCTGTGGAGCGTCTACAGGTCGGCGGGCCAGCCCGCCTATGTACTATTGCTACATAGTAGGATATACCGCCGCCCTGGTGACATGCCACGTGAAACTCGGGACGGGAAGGTTTCAGCGCTTGGGCTTAGGGTGTGTGTATGTCGAGAGGCGTGCAGGGCGTCTACAGGTGGGCGGGCCGGCCCTCCTGTTTATTACCCACTGGCAGGTGGTACTACTGTAGTAAAATATATGTATACATATCATGGGGACATCATACGCCTCGACGATGCGGAGGACATGGAAATGGCGCTGGAATTTGCGTTCACTCCCGCAGGCGGACAGAAATTGGTAGGCAGCGGGTGCACGAAGCGCGGCCTGCGAGGCCGCTTGCCCCAGGCGGTGCTGTGTAGTTTG
>JAULBY010023452.1:0-17871 GCA_032358315.1 Ophiocytium majus | reverse complement strand
CTGCAGCCTTCCCGTGTGTGCCGTGGTGGCGTGCGCCCCTGGGGGGCCTGCAGCCACGGAAGTGAGCACGGTGCAGCCAGCGACGCCCTGTTGCCTCTGCTGAGCACGTTCGCTCCTCCGGGCATTTAGACGCTTTCGCAGGCAAAAACGGGTCCTTTTTTAGGGATGGATACAGCAATCAACGGCACCGTGAAGATAGCGTCCTTGTGCGAGGAGAAGAGGGAAGAGCAGGCTCTGGCGGCAAGGGAAGCAGTGCAGATGCAGGGGACACCGCCCAAAGCGGCAGCAGCCCCGACGAAGCGTGCAGGTGTGCCGCCGCAGCAGCAGCCCAGATCCCAGAAGCAGCCGTTGAAGGTGGCGAAGGCGAAGCAGAAGATCGAAGGGAGGGCCATGATGCCCGGCCATCCCGCCCTGCTGCCACCCCGCAGCAGCAGCCAGCACAAACGCCGGCAGCCAAGCTTCAAGCCACACCCGACGTATGGCGCTGCCACACCTCGCGGTGCTAACGAGCCACCAGCGCCCTCAAAACCAAAACGATGGCGTCTTCTGTCTGTGCACCTCGAGGAAACCGTATTGAAACTGTCGGTGGAGCTCTCTGGAGCTCTCCTACTCCCTGGGGAGCTCTCCTGGGGAGCTCTCTTGGGCGGTAATTGGCCGTGCCCGTTGAGGTGGAGGTGGAGGTGGAGGTGGAGGTCCTCCACCCGTGGAGGTGGATCCACTCTCCTGCTCTCCTGAGCAGAGATGACGCGCACCGCTGAACAACGGAGAGAGTTGTGGCGTCGCAGAGACAAGGTGAAGAGAGTCAACAGGGCGTTGGAGCGGGCGACGCACACCGGGGCAGTCTCCTACAAGGATCACAACGCTTACGCAAGAGTTGGAACATGCGAAAGCTGCCGTGAGAGCTTTCCTGGACTACTGAGGAGAGATGGCGCGCACCATTGAACAACAGAGAGAGATGCGGCGTCGCAGAGACAAGGTGAAGAGAAAAAGGAGGCTGTTGGCGGCGGCGACGCAAGCTCCTGCGCTTACGCCAGAAGAGGAAGCTGCGAAAGCTGCAAGGGTCGCAACAGTCGCGCAGGAAGTGACAGATGCGGTAGCTGAGGTGACAACTTGCGTGCGTAGCCTGGCGAATGGCGGTGGTGGCGCTGCAGCTCCTGCGGGTGGCGACCCTCCTGCCCCCGATGCGGTGCTCTTCCAGGCCGCGCAGCACACTGAGGCGCCCGACGCGCAGCCGGCGGCAGAGCATGAGGCGGGCCATGTCGGCGAATTGCAGCCGACACGTGCTCAACTGATGGAGGATGTGCAGGGGCTGCGCGATGAGGTGCGTGTGCGCATGCACCCCTTCCAAATTGTGTTTGCATGCAAACATCTCCAGCGCACTAGCATTCAGGGCTGCATGCACACTTTCCAAGGTGGAACAGGCAAGGGTGCGAGGTGCGACAGCCTGAGGCAAGAGCCGGGCGAAGGCCTGCGGCTGCTGCTGTTCCTGCTGGGCGATGGCCTGCGGCTGCTGCTGCTCCTGCTGGGGGAGGGCGGCCGCCTGCTGCTGATGTGACTGTGCCTGGTGCGGTGGCTGCGGGGGTTGGGCAGGCTGCTCCGATTGAGGCTGCGGCGGCTGAGGAGGCTGCAGCTGGGGCTGCTGAGGGGGCTCAGGGGGCTGAGGGGGCTGGGCGGGCTGGGGCTGAGGGCGCTGGCGCGTAAGCTGACGATGGAGTTGCCAGTGAGCCCCCGCGGGGTGCCCAGCGCCCGCAGTGCGGCCATGCCAGTGGTGAGAAGCGCCGCGACCGGCGGGAGAGGTGGCACCACCAACGCTGCCTCCTCCTCCTGCGCTGCAGCCGCCACTTGAGCCATGCTCAAATCCAAACTGACTGACGAAGATGGCGACGCCGCTGGCCCCGCTGCCACTCACTATTTGGCTGAGCTGGTGGCACTGGGGTGCGGCTGTGCTGCTGCTGTAGCCTTCCCGTGTGTGCCCTGGTCACCACGGTGGCGTGCGTCCCTGGGGGCCGGCTGCCAAGGAAGTGAGCGTGGTGCAGCGTCTACCTGTTGCCTCGGCTGAGCACGTTTGCTCCCCGGGCATGTACACGCTTTTGCAGGCCAAAATGGGGCCTTTCATGAGCTTGCGGCACCACTCTCGCAGGGGGCTAGAGCTGGCTGAGGCCACACTGACCTGGTGAAATGGCGCCCCCCCGACTGCTTGCCACCCCGCCCCCCCCCCAATAACAACACAGCAGCACACACACTAATGGGCGCATTGCCCTTGCCTGGCTTGACTGCCTGCCCACTTGCAGCTGGCCGCCGCGCGCAACGAGCGCGACGGCGAGGCGGCACAGCACCAGCAGCTGCAGCGCGAGATTCAGGCGGCGGCAGCCACAGCGCGTGCCTCTGACGGGCGCACCTGCGTTGCAGAGGCGGCGTTGTCCGCCGAGCGTGTGGAGCGCGCGGCAGTGGACGCCGCCCTCGCCAACGCGCGCGCAGAGGCGCGGGAGGCCCGCACACAGGCAGCTGAGGCACGGGCGGCGGCGGTGGCAGCGGCGCCACAAGAGGCAGCTGCCACGAGGGCGACTATTGAGGAGGCGGCTGGTCAGCAGCAGCAGGTCACCGAGGCGCAGGCAGCGCCAGCGCAGCTGGAGCAGGAGGTGAACCTGCTGCGCGCCGAGGTGCGTGCGCCTGATGTCTGCATAACTTTGGAGTTGAACTTGGAGCTCGCACACCCACGTTGTCAGCGCGTGTTTGGGCTGTTGGGATGTCAGCATGTCCTGCATGCATTACACTGCCTGAGCCTTGGCGGGCAGCAGCGTGTGCAGCACAGCAATGAACGCGTCTCCCATGAGCTTGTGGCGCCAATCTCACACGCAGCTGCAATCAATGCCGTGCCTTTTGTGTTTACTACAGCGCCCCCCCTGCTTGCTTGCAACCCATCCATCACCAACAGGGCTGCCTGGGGCGCGCCACCCCGCTGCTTGTTGCCCCCGCCCCCTGCCAACAGCGCAGCAGTACACGACACCACCCCATGCTCCCGTGCTGCCCTTCCCGCGTGCACGGCCTGCGTACTTGCAGATCGCCGCCGTTCGCAACGCCGCACGCACGCAAGCCGCAGACGACGCGCAGCAGCGCCGCGCCCTGCAGGAGCAGCTGCGAGTGGCCGCGACCGCCTCCGCCGCCGCCGCGGTGGAGCGGCAGTGGCTCGTCGCGCACGTTGCCGAGCTACGCGGCGTTGTGCAGGCCACCGGCCCCCTGCTGGCAGAGTCGCGGGCGCAGCATGAGGCTGTCGTCGCGCAGCTGCAGGCTATGCCGGGTACCCGTGTTGGCGCTTCCGAGCATGGTGAGGAGCGGGCACCTGGCAGCGGCGGCGCCGCCGCTTCCACTGCTGAGCAGGTGGATGCCGCTGGTTCCACGGAAGTGCAGCTGCTGAGCAGCGACGACAGCAGCGATGCCGACGCGGGTGGCGTCAGCGAGCCAACCATGCCTGCAGCAGGCGCCGCAGCTGCTGACAGTGCTGGCGAGGTCGCTGACAGCAACGGCGGTGGCGCTGCTGAGGACGGGGCGGGTGGCAAGCGCGGCTGGTTTTCGTTTTTCACCCGCAATGTGAAGCAGCGCAGAGTGTAGGACACAGTAGGCAAAGGGTATGCACATGTGGCATGCGGGCCCGCCGCCCGAAGGACAGCACTTGGCACAATTGGCTGCACGCTGTACGCGGCTCTGCCATCCGCCGCTGCGGAAACCTGCGGGTGGTGCTTGTCTAGGTTGGGAGCAGTGACAATGGGTATGCTAGCAAGGAATACTCGCATGGGTGAGTAGGTAGGAGGGTGTAATGTACCGGTAGGTGGGGGGGGGGGGGTTGCTGCTGCTAGCAATGCAATTTGAGCGGCGACGGGTGCATATGCCGCAATTGCCTTTGTGCGCCAGGCGACCCGGATGCACCTGCAGCCACACTGGCAAGACTTATGCTGCGTGGGAGAGGGTAATGTATGTGGGGGGGAGCGATGCTGCGGCTAACAATGCAAGTTGAGCGGCGAAGGCTGTGTACTACTATAGTATTATGCCGCAATTGCCGTTGTGCGCCAGGCGACCCAGATGCACCTGCAGCCACACTGGCAAGGTCCATGCTCAGTAGTGCTTTTCAGGAGCGCGAATCACTCCAAGTTGACACTTGACTGGTTTTACATGCCGCAATTGCATTTGTATGCCAGGCGGCCCGCATGCACCCGCAGCCACACTGGCAAGGTCCATGCTAAGTATCGCTTATCAGGAGCGCAAATCACTCCAAGGTTCCACTTGACTGGTTTTGGGGAAGCGATCCCCCCCCAGTGTAATGCATACTTCATTCTTTTGTCACACGGTCATGCAATGAATGGCAAGCTCTGCTGTGCGTGCTGTCACACATGCATGGTACCTGTAGTAGAGCCCTTGCCTGCCTCACCGATGGATGCCCACATCAAGCATTGGCTGCCTGCCTGGTTGCCGGCATCCACCAGGGCATTGCGGCATATGACGTGGGATGCAAGGTCAAGTGTTGCTCTTAAACGCATCGGTTGTGGCTTCAAGCCAGTCTACTAGTAGTTTGCCGTGACATTGGCGCGTCTGCGTCAAAGTCACCAATCATTCTGTGCGTGCGCATGAAGCACAGCTGTACAGGCCTCCAGTAACGCGCTTCTGTGGGCCTCTACACACGGTTATCCCTCTAACGTTAACACTTTTGGCAGCCCTGTGTGGTGCTACAACATCGATCCTGCACTATGAAGTCACGGGCACGGCGTCGCACGCGCGTACGCGTTCACCACGTCTTCTGTGCCGCCTGCTGAGCACGCCGTGGAACCGTATTGAAACTGTCAGACCAGCTGCGCATGTTTGCTGAGCAGCGCTCCGAAAACATGCCCGCCAGGGCCAGGGGTTTCGCCTGCGCCCTGCGCACCAGACGGCCTGGGGGCAGCAGCGAACGGTCAGTTTGCGGGCACCGTTGGAGCGCAAAGGTGCACCACAGCCGAGCAGCACAGGCAGAGCAGCAGAGGCGGCCGGCCCCTGGCGGCCACTGGCACAGTGCGGTGCACCAGCACAGTGTAGGGCACAGCAGCAGAGCTAATGGAGGCCTCGGCTGCGACGGATGCGGGTGCCGCTGCCGCTGCTGTGGCAGTGGCAGTGGCGGCGGATGACGCCAGCCAGCAGCAACAGCAGGAGGAGGGTGGAAGAAGGTGGGGGGTGGGCAGGGGGCGAGTGCCACAGTACAAGCAGAGCATTGATGTAAGCAGGGGGTCATCGGGTTTCCATGCTGCTGCCGCAGCCCGCCCCAGCAGGAGGGCGAACACCACCACGCCCATGTCGCGAGCGCCAGCCATCGCTGTTTTTGCGACCATGAACATGCGCTGCTGCTGCAGCTGCAGCGTCGCCCCCTCCGCACGTGAAGTGCCACTCCCGCTAGACCGCAGCCTGTGACACCTCTGCTACACTGCCGTGAGTCGAGCGGCTCTCACTACTTACCCCCAGCCCCCCACGCCCATACGTGCGCTGGTGCAGGCGGCGGCGGCACGCCTGGCCGAGTCGAAAGGCACACGCGACGGCGAGGCATCGCCGGGCAGGCTCTCGGGCACCCCCAGCACCCGTGGCACCCCTCCCTCAGGCCTCTCCCCCACAGCCTCCTTCCTGGCCCGGTGCCGCCAGCCCCGCAACAGCGTGGCCACAACCACCCCCGCCACCACCACACCCTCATGCCCCACTGCCGCCGCGGCACGGCAGTCGCTCACCAGGGTGAGCCTGTTGCAGCACGGCGCCAGCAGCAGCGGCGGCGGCGGCGCCAGCAGCAGCTTCTTCGGCGGCGGTGGCGGTGGCGGCGGCGGTGGCAGCGGTGGCGGCGGTGGCAGCTTCGGTGGCGGTGGCAGTGGTGGTGGCGGCGGCGGCGGCGGCGCCCTGGGTGACAGGCGTAACAGCCTGGACCGGCTGGTCCTGCAAACGGCAGCGCAGCTGGCGGACCTGCAGGGCGCGCGCGTCGAGGCCGTTGACGCGCCGCAGCGCCGGTCTCTGTGCGGCAGCTTCGCGTCCCGCAGCGTGTCGCCGGCGCGCAGCAGCGGCGCCTCGCCCGCGGCCGGCGGCTCCTTTCTCGTGCGCCTACGCGACCCCTGCGACGCCAGTGATGGTGCCTATGACGACGTGGCGGAGGCCGCTGACTGCGTGGTCGGCTGGCAGGTGCGGCGGGCGCTCGAGCGGCGGGCGTCGCCGCAACCCGCCGGTGGCGTGTGCAGCCCCCCAGGCTCACAGCGGGGTGGGGGGGCGGCGCACAGGCGCACGCGCAGCGAAGAGCCCACACGCGGCAGCTTTGCGGCGGCGGCGGCGGCGGCCGCGGGCGAGTGCGGCGGCAGGGGAGGAAGCAGGGTGGAGGCACTGGCGGCGAGGCTTGAGCGGGGGCGCGCGTCCACGGTCGCCTCCCCTTCGCCCGAAAGGAGGCCTGTCAGCGAGCGGTGGCCGCCGACGTCGCCGTCGCCCGAAAGGCGGCCGGTGAGCGGACTGTCTCCGCCCGTTTGGCGGCCGTCGCCACTGCGCAACTGCGCCCTCACCGCCGCAGCAAAGGTGGCTGGGCTAGAGACAGCGGCGGCTGCGGTGGCGGCGGCGGCAGTGGCGGCCGTGCCGGCGGCAGCGGAGGTGGCGGCGGTGGCGGCAGCGGCGGCAGTGCATGAGAGTGCAGACACCCCGAGCGGGCGCCGCGGCAGGCCCGGCGCCCCAAGCGCGCGCGGCGCGGGAGGCGGCGTGCTGTCACCACACAGCTCGTTTGTGGTGACCGTTGTGGCGGACGACTCGGGCGCTGAGTCCGCGAGCAGCCTCAGCCCGCGGTCACGGCGGCGCCTGTCACGGGCCACGGCAGAGGCATCAGAGCAGGGGGGTCGCGCATTTAAGAAGGCGCCACGGCTGTCGGAGGAGCCGCCGGGGGAGGGGGAGGAGCCGCGCAGCAGGCGCGGCAGCCCGCGACCGTGGGAGCGGGGCTGTGCTCAGCAGCAGGAGGAGCAGCAGCGGCAGCAGCAGCAGCTGGAGCAGCAGCAGCAGCAGGAGTGGCAGCAGCAGCAGCAGCAGCAGGAGCGGCAGCAGCAGGAGCAGCAGCATGAGCACGAGCAACAGCAGCAGCAGCAGAAGCAGCAGAAGCAGGAGGCACTTGGCCCGCAGCACCACTGCAGGGAAGCGCAGCGGCAGCGTGGCAGTGGCGTGCTGACCTGTGAGCAGGCGCTCGTGGGCAAAGGCGCGAGCTGGGGCGAGGAGCCGGTGGCGGCGGCTGTGTGCCAGGCGGGCCTTCACGGCCCTGTCTTGTGCGACGTCGCCCCTTCGCTGCCGGACGGTGGCGCGCAGACGCGCAGCGGCGTGGAGTGCGCTGAGCAGCCGGGTGGCGGCACAGGAGTGGCCAATCAGGCGCTGGGCGGGGCTGGGGACATGCTGCTGGCAGCAGTAGCGGCTGATGGCATGTGCGGGGTGGCCGCGGCGGAGTTGGTGGGGCAGCACAGCACAGTGATGGAGGATGCGCCCCGGACTGCGCCTACGGAGCGGATAGTGCAGCCCGTTGAGGATGCCTCGACCCTTCATGGGCAAAGCTGTGTCGGAGGGAGTTCCACTCGGGCTGGAGTGACGCTTACCGACGCTGACGCAGCTGCACCAGCATCCGCTGGAGCTGTTGTGGATGGAGCGGGTAGCACGGCTCAGGCACAGCAGGAGGAAATCCACGCATCAGTTGCAGAGGGCGGTGAGGCGTGCGGAGCAGCTGGAATAGCAGCAGCGCCACCATCACAGGAGTCAGCAGGCGCGGGCGCACACAGTGGTGCAGCAGCAGCGGCACCGGCACCCACAGCAGCAGGCGGGGAGCTACCGGCATCGGCAGTGGCGCCCGCGGCACCTGCGGCAGCGGCAGCACCGGCGCCTGTCGCAGACGACAGCCCGCAGCCAGGTGCCGCCGAGGTGGCTGCGGCGACGGCCGCTACCGCCACGCCGCAGGGTCTCAGCAAGTCGGCGGCTAAGAGGCGCAAGGAACGCGCGCGCTGCAAGACGGCAGGCGCGGCACCGGCGGCAGCGGCGCCCGCCGCGGCGCCGCCAGTCACGCAGCAGCTGGCTCACAGCAGGACGGTGGGCGCGGCACCCGGCGGTGGCGCTTCCGTTGCTGCCGCGCCCGCTGCGGGCAAGCGAGGCAAGGGTGCACGGCGTGATGCGGCGGCCAGTGCGGCTGCAGCGCTGGTGGCAGTCAGTGCGCCGACGGATGGGCCAGTGGTCGGCGCTGCGGCTGCTGGTGCTGAGCACGCTGTTGCGGGCCCTGATGCACCTGCTGCTGAGCACACGGCACAAGCAGTCGCTGCTGCGGAGGCGCCAGCGCCCGTGCTGGCGGCTGCTACGGTGGACCGCGAGGCATCCCTCAGCGCCGCCTCGGCAGCATCTGAGTGCGCGGCAGCCTTGGCTGGCACCGCGCATTGCGGTGGTGGCAGCAGTGCCACAGCCAACAACGCTCCTGCTGAGCACCAGGCCGCCGCCAACGCCGCCACCGCTGCCGCGCTCGGCGCGTCCGCGCATGCGGCGCACAAGCTGCTGCAGCACGCGGAGGCCTGCGCCGCGGCCGCCGTGTACGCCAACAACAGCACGCTGCGACGGCTCAGCATCAGCGCGGCGGCGGCGCCGGAGGGCGCGGCGGCGCAGCTGTGGCCCTGGCTGGCCGCCGCCGCCGGCAGCGACGCGGCACTTGCCGTTGAGCCCGCAATTGCTGCTGGTGGTCTCGAGGGGCTTGTGGGGGGAGGCGGCGGCGGCTGCGGAGTTCCTCACGGTGTGTGCGAGGCGGCGACGGCGGTGGCGGCGGAGGTGGCCCCGGGCTGCGTTGGCGGCGCCGCGCAGCAGCAGCAGCCGGGGCAGCAGCAGGAGCAGCAGCAGGAGCAGCTGCAGCAGCAGGAGCAGCTCTGGGAGGGGGGGCAGGAGGATGCATACGCGCTGCCGCCGCCGCCAGGGTACCCGGTCATGCCCAAGCGCGGCAGCGCGCCGCTGCCGCAACTGCCCCCCGCTGCGCCAACCGAGGCACTGGACGCGTGGTGGCGGCAGCGCACGCGCCGCCACCTGGCGCTCGCCCACGGCCGTGTACTGGGTGCGTGGGAGTCGTTTGACTTGAGTATGTACCCAGGTATCACTCGCGCGGACCTGGCCGGCCTGCACCACGGCATTGGCGAGCCGTGGCCTGGGTGACGGGGGTGGTGGAGCTGTGCTCGGCAGCAGCAGGTGCTCAGCTAGAGTGCTGAGCACTCCTGGGGTGCTCAGCAGGAGTGCTCAGCAGGAGTGCTCAGCAGGAGTGCTCAGCAGGGGTGCTCAGCAGTGCTCGGGAGCGGCGGCAGCGTTTGGTAGTGCGCGGCAGCGGCATTCAGTAGAGCTCAGCAGTGGTCGGTGGTGGCAGCGGCAGTGCTCAGCAGCAGGTTGTACAGGTGCGGGTGCTGTGCGGGGCAGGAGGATGGGGGTGCTCAGCAGCGGTGCTCAGCAGCGGGAGTTCTCAGCTGCAGCAGCAGCGGTGCTCAGCAGAGGTGGCGGCATTTGGCAGTGATCAACAGTAGCGGCGGCAATACTCGGTAGAGCTCAGCAGTGCTCAGCATTCGCAGCGGCAGTGATCAGCAGCACCTGCGCAGGCATGAGCACTGTGAGAGCAGGGGCAAATTGTAAACACAGCAGCCGTATGTGGGC
The DNA here is from genome assembly GCA_032358315.1 of Ophiocytium majus. Lineage (NCBI taxonomy): Eukaryota > Xanthophyceae > Mischococcales > Ophiocytiaceae > Ophiocytium > Ophiocytium majus. Next base: position 8,196 of record JAULBY010023452.1, on the reverse strand, counting down.
TGCCCTACTGCCTTGCCGCGCATGCGGCGGTCGATAGGACGGGGCAGGCAGCCAAGCAGGCAAAAACATCTGGCACAAACGGCGGATTTGGCACGTCTCATAGCACAGTCTGGGGTGACCTGCCATTCACATAAGTGTGTTTGTTAATGTACACGTGCGTGCTGACGGAGCTCGCGCGGTCACTATCAACAGGGCCCTATTGGTTCTCTCTGTGTTGCGGTGCACGCTGCGACGTGCTGCACCTGCGCTGCTTGTAAACGAAAACCCACAGGGTACGCACTGCGCCAACGCGTAGTTACCCGCCCGACTTGGCAGAACAGCCTCAGGTACACGGCGCACCTGCGCGCGCTACCCTCACCCCGCCCCCCATCCCCGCGCACATGTCCTCGCACACATCAAGGCCATACAACACGCAGAATAAGCACTATACATACCATATGAATATACACACATGTAGACTAATTTCTAGTCCTCGCAGTGCGCAAATGCACGCACAAAAGGAACACGACCATGCTCACGCCCGCAGCGCCCGCGCCGCCGCGCCAATCGCCAGCGACGCCGCCCAAACCAGCGGCGCGTCAGTCTCCACCACGACCTCCCCCGCCGCCACCTCATACCCGCCCCAACTGCAACTTGTAGTTGAACTGCAACTTGAAGTTGAAGCTGGGGCGCCGGGCAGCCCCATCGCCAGCTGCGCGCTGAGCAGGTCAGGCACGAGGCCGCGCGTGGTGACGGCGCCGCAGGGGCCCACGAGGGGCACCAGCGCGCAGCGGGGGGCCTCCAGCGCGGGGTCGGGAATGATGCGGTGGCGGCGCCCCGGGAGGAGCAGGAAACTGTGTTGGAAAGGGGCCGAGGCAGCAGCAAGGGGCGCACAGGCGACGGTTCCGAAACTTGTTAGAGCGGCAAGAGAGAAAATGGGTGTTACTACCGGTTTACTTCAAAGTAGTTCGAAGTGCACACTCAAGTATGGATACTTCAGGGAGGTATGTATACACTACTACCAAGTGCCTCAAAAGTACCACTCGGCACTTCTGAAGTACCGGTGGTTGTCATCAACATGCACTTGATGCTTTCTTCACCAACTCCGATTTACCTTGTTGCCCCCCCAAAAACGTGCACACACGTGCTGAGCGGGCATGGCATGCATTGAGGCAGAGGGATGTGTGTTTGTGGAAGGGCCAAGGCATGCTGCTGGTGGCTGTGGCAGCGCCGGCCGCTGTGGGACGCGGGGCGCTGCCAGCAGGCGGTGGCAAGTGATTTGACATGCCACTGGGCTCAGCGGTGGGGGCTCTGCGGTACCTCCCCCCCCCAAACAGCAGCGGCAATGCACGTCGCCTGCACACGACCAGCCCTGCGCGGGTGTGCCATGGCGCCAGTGTCGGCAGCAAGGCCTCAACCTGGGGGGGGAGGCGAGGCCATGAGTGGGATGGGGCTACCAGCTGCTGCGGCGTGAACCACAGACCAGGGTACCAAGTGCCCTGTGTAAAGGTACGGTCTTGCTCCGAAGTGACCGCCCGAGCGGAAACTTTGAGAGGTTCAAAACAAATGGGGGTGGCAGGCCATTGTGGGAGCAACTAACACAACTTTAAGATTCACATATATACCATATATACATAAAGTACCGGTATAACAGGCAGTGCACCCTAGCACTTACAAAAATAGTGGACAACGCACAAAAGAATGGAGCGAGTGAGTCACATTGGGAGGCACCCAACAACTTATACAGGTACAAGGTACAGCCCTGGGCAAGTACTGTGGAACAAGATGCTAAAGGCGCAAGCGGCAGCAGTCGCTGACCTGATGTTGCCGCCGCCCAGCAGCACAAAGCGGCGGAACCGCGGCGTGTACATGTGCAGCAGGTGCAGCCCCGCCATCTCCTGATCAAAGCGCCCGCCAAAGGCCCCCAGCGCGACAACCGTCATGCGCGCTGCGCACAGGCGTGGCGCCACGGCAGTGCCTGCTGCTGAGCACCTCTCGCGGTCGTCGCCGTCGGAGCTGAGGCTGAGCAGCTCCTCCAGGCACTTTTGGAAGTCGTTGGTGCTCTGGTCGACGGCGCGCACGATGCGCGCGCCGCGCTCGCGGTAGTACGCGGCCACCTCCTGTAAGTGGGGCGGGTGCCGGTGGTTCACAGCGAGGTGCAGACTTGGCGTGAGTGTTCGAGATTTTGGTGTGCGTGCTGCAGTCATGGCTGCGTCAAGTGGGGATGGGCGCGCGGGTAGAGGCATCAAGCCTGCAAATCGTACGCAGCAGCAACGCACATGTATGGCTGGCCGTGCGGGCGGAAGTATATACACTGTCAGCTGACCTGGAAGTTTACAAACCTGAGTTCGATGAAAGGACTGAAAGAAGACCTATAAACCCAAGTACATCCCCAAACATGTACTTTGAAGCATACCGTTTTGTCTCAAGCAGTCGCCCAGGTCAATCACTTTGATGCTATTGTTTTGGTGTCTCCAAAAGGAGCTGGCCCCCGCATCACTTGTTGTGAGCTACAGTAAACCCTAGCACAATGACTTTTTCCACTGTCTGAATGGCTCCCAGAGTAACACATCACCCACGGCGGTTGGCTGCAACAACAGCACTTTCCCTGGGAAATAACATACTTCGAAGTACATACAATGAATGCTTGGTGAGCCAACATGTGGAGTCCTCGGGTCACACCCATGCGGCGAAAAAGGCAAGGAGCCGCTGGCCTTGGGGCAGTTATTATGACATCCCTGCAACAAGCTTCAGTCACCAGGTGCAGCGCACAGACCCGTGCAGCCCCCCAAAAGCAATGAGCCAGCAAGCGCTCTGCACGACAAGCATGTTGCAAGTTTGACTTGGAAGCATGCCAGACGTGTTGGTCTACCCACCTGGTACCTCGCATGTGCCTGAGACACAGATGTCGGCCTTGGCCTGAACCAGGTTATGCCACAGACCTGTGTGCGGTGTTGTATATTTGTTTTTCATACACATAATGTGCGGTCGGGTGGACGCTATGTAGCTGAAGCAAGCCACCCTGGTGCCATGTGAGCCTGTTGGGCTCAGCAATAGCACTGGCGGCTTGTGCCCTGTTGCCCGTCCTGCTGCACCCCAACATGCTGCTACATACTTCAGTATTGCTGCACCTCTGGAATACATCTATGGCACTATCTTTGCTGTTCGCGTACTCCTTGCACAATTTCACTCCAGGGTGACGACCCCCTACCGGCGGGAATACCTGGAGTTCATCGCTCCTAAATGCAGGTTTCATATATAGGCGACTGCTGCATCGCACTTGCCAGCAGCAGGCCTGGGCAACTGCAGAGGCTGCCCTTTCAACTTGTGAGAGCGCAGAATAGCATGTAACCAGGCAGGCTAGCACCAGCACCACCACATGAACCACAAGTCTGCTGAAATGAAGCAACTAGGGCACTGCTGTACCTGCACGCACTGCCATTGCTCACAGCTGCCACTGCAACACATCTGCATACCCTGTTGCGTAATCCGCTAGCCATGCAGCACTGCTGCAGCACCGGCTGACACCAGACTTTGCTGAAACCTATGCACCAAAGATGCGCCTGCCTTGCGGTGTTCTCACACCAGCTGGGCGACAGCTCTGGTGTGTGTACAACTGTGCACTTCCTGTACTCAGCAGCAACTAATTTGTCACTAAATGTCACTGCAGCAGCGAGGTGCGTGCAGCTTTTTGCTGTGGCCGGGCTTGCACACTGCCTGGCGCTGTCCAGGTACACTTTTGTCTCCTGAAAAATTCCACGGCTGCCTACTTCCGTCCCTGCTGCTGCCAAAAAGGTGCTCCTGCCACACCAGCCCCTGAAATTACAGTGCACCAACGACACTGCTCAGCAGTCGTAAATGCACGCACCGGCCTGAGGCTGTCCAGGTCCCCCTTGATGACGTCAGGCAAGAACTCCTCCCTTCTCCCGTCACCCAGTGCGTCGTACAGGCGGTTCGCCCCCCCATCAGCACACAGCCTCACCGCAGCGCCCTTCCAAGCTTGCCTCAGCAGCAGCTCTGTGTCTGCCTCCAGCTGCCTGATGTTCAGCACGATGATGGCCACAGGATCGCTGGAGGCGTCGCCTTCAGTAAAAACACTTCTGTGAACAACATCCGTTGCAGGATAAGCGTTCGCGGCGGCGGCAGTACCTTGGTCACCAGGTGCCGCTGCCATGGCGACGGTGCTGGCTTTGACGGTGCTGATGCTGCTGGTGCTGGTGCAGGCGTGTGACGGGTGTCGCTGCAGCCACGAGGACAGCAGGGCTGTGCAGCAGCGTGACAGCAGCAGCAGCAGCAAGCCAGACACCGACACCAGCAACCTGCAGCACCCAGCCTGGCCAGCCACCATGGCTCGCTCTGGGGGGGACTTCCGGAACCCACAACTTCAAATCTCTGTCAGTTGAGCTTGTGTTGTTGAAAGGGATCTTGAAGTTTTCCCCAACTTCAATACAAACTTCAACTAATTTACAAACTTCAACTAAACTTCGTCTCGCCGAAGTTTTTTGGTCGCTCTGATTTTTCACTTCCCCACCCAGGTCAAGTCACCGCCACGACATCCAAGATGAAGGCCACCGTCGCTGCCCTCCTCGCCATGGCCGGCGCGGCCTCCGCCTTCGTGGCGCCCTCCTCCTTTGGCGGCGCCGCCCTCAAGGTACTCAACCTTGCTGCTGCAATATGAACGCGGGTTGTTGCGGCGACTTGCTGCTTGGAGAGGTGTTGTGGCGGTAGGACGCGAGCGGCACCGAGCCGAAGCCACGGATCGGCCGCACGCCTACACCAACTGCGATGGGAGAGCAGCACCAGCGCCGTCGCAGTATAGCGATGCCGGGTCGCAAGGCTTTTGTGTCAGTTGGTTGCCCGGCGTTCGCGAACACTTGCAGCTCGGAGCGTGCGCTTGCGCCGGGGAGCGCTATGCGGCTGCACACCCCACCCGTTGGACGAGAGGCCAGGGCACCGCCAGCAGCTAGCGGCTGCCCCATTGACTTCCATGCTTGCACGCCGCCGCCAATGCACACAGCTAGCGCACGCAATGGACTTGGCTGGATAGATCAAAATCCTGCATCAACCCATTGCGAGCCAGCTCTGCCTCCGGCGCTGCCCGGCCGAGCGCTCAAATCGGCACGGGCACGCAGTCACTGGTTAGGCCACTTTTGGCCCCACAGCACATCGGATGCTCGAGCAGCTGCCACAAACAGCACTTCAAACGGCGTTCGCAGACACCCCACAAAATGTGCATGAACACTTCCCCTCGCCATGCGGCGCTGCTTTGACATGGCACATGCCCGAGACGTAGGTGCAGCACAGCATGACATGAAGCAGCATCTCCTGTTACCGCCCGGATGGAAAATCCCAGCAACCTAGCCATAGTACACATGGCAGCCGGACCTTGCTGACTTCCATTTCGTGTTTTCCCTTTCTTTTTTGTTGCGTGTGCGCAGGCCGCTGCCCCCACCAGCAGCTCCCTGCGCATGTCTGTGGACGACCTGATCGGCGCCTCCGTGGAGACCACCGGTGTGTGGGACCCTCTGGGCTTTGCCACCGACGAGGACAAGCTGTACAAGTACCGCGAGGTGAGAGGATGCGCGGCTTCTAGGCAGACACAGTAAACTGTCCCTCTACGAGTTTTTAGGTGCCATGACACCATGTGCGGTAATGTAGATGTTCATGAGTTTGCTCACCGAAAATGTCTGATGAACAACGCACATGAGCTGTTAGTGACTACCACGCGTGCTTGTGCAGCCGTGATGAATGCTTGTGCCGTCGAGGAAAATGACACGCACTCGCCGCAAAATTGAACATGAGCAGCCACCACGCCTGTGACAGTGCACGCCTGGATGCACAGCAGTGCCTGAGCAGCAGCACAAGTACACCACACCAAAGACCATGCGCAGCCAGCAACCGCGGGCACGGTGGTGCAACCATGACAAGCACTCCTGTCCTCACACAACACCTTGTTACCACTGGTGCACAGCGCTGCGAGCCCTCGTCCACCATCCGTGCGGCACTCAATACACAGCACTGCTGCCACTACCCTCCTCACCTGCTGCCCCCCCCCCCCCCCCCCCCCCCCCCCCCTTCCCACCCCAGGTGGAGCTCAAGCACGGCCGCGTCGCCATGCTCGCCACCCTGGGCGTCCTCGTGCAGTCCTTCTACACGCTGCCGGACCCCGTGTTTGCGGGCGGCGCGCGGCCGCAGACGGCGGCCTTTGAGCTGCTGAGCACGCGCCCCGGCGCGCTCGCTCAGATCTTCCTGGCCTGCGGCGTGGTGGAGCTCTTCTTCCTCAAGCAGAACCCCGAGGCCGCGCCGGTGAGCGGATGTGATCTTTAGCACGCGCTGTGTATATAAATGATTATTCATGTGCGGGGTTCTTCATTCAGTGGGGCATGAATGAATTCAGTGTGGACGGGGGGTTGGTAACGCGCTGGGCACACACACACAGGTGGTGTAAAATCACGCGCGGGTGAGGTCAATCAATTTTAATTCTGCGCAGGATTCAAGTTGAAGTTGGCTTGAGCAAAGGCGCGCCCGCAGCAAAAACGCTGCTTTGCGGGCGCCCTGGGTGGCGCACCTGTGCCACTACTACTGTTCTCCAGGGGTGTGTATGCTCAGCAAGTAACAAGCGCATGCACCCGGCATTTTCTGCAGTTGGCCACTGGCAGCGGCTGTTGCGCAGTTGGTGCACCCAGCCAGGCTTGTTGCAGCTTGACAAGTTGTGTGCTGCATGGCACTGCCGCAGCAGCCACTGTTACACTGACATGTGCTGCTTGCGATTGTTTCCGTGCGCTTGCTCTTGGGCCTCGCGCATGCGCAGGGCAACCTGGGCTTCGGCTCGTACCCCAACACTGAGGAGGAGTTCGAGACCCTGCAGCTCAAGGCAAGTGTATAGACTACTGTAGTAGTACAGCATAACAGAGCCATGCGTCATGGAACAGTATTCCATGTGGTCGCGTGTTTGCTCCACCGCCCTGAACAGCACCTGCACAAAATATGCTTGCACGTGCTTTGCGCGCCCATGCCGTAATGACACACAGTCTTAAACGAGTCCTGGGCCGGGCACAGTGACTTGGAAAGCTCCCATGGGCCGCCCACGTGTGCGTCCGCACATCAGCTCAACCGCAGTCACCCCGCACACCCTGACCCGTCCCTTTCCCGCACTTTTCGCTGCCGCCGCCTGCACTCCCCCATTTATTATTCAGGAGCTGAAGAACGGCCGCCTCGCCATGATGGCCATCACCGGCATGTTTGTGCAGGAGAAGCTCACCGGCCAGGGCCCCATTGAGCAGATCCTGGCGGGCCACATCTCCCCCTTTGGTGACGGCCAGGGCGCCTTCTAAGCCAAGCGCCGCTTGCTTCCTTTCCCTGCGACGCAAGGCATTTGATTTGCAGTTGTTTTGTGACACCTCCTCCCACCCCCACCACCATGGCTTAATGTAAAAAGTATGTGTTGTGTCAACAAAATGCGGCGCGCGCTTTTGTTTTTTTTTCCGGGCGCACCGCCCATGCGCTCGCTGTGTGGTGTGTTTGCGGTGCGTGCTGCTTTCTGCTAGTTTGTTGGTGGCGCAGTGTTTGTGAAGTGGTGGGCAGGGACGATTATGGGCAGAGGCACGCTCTCAAGGTCCGTAGAAAGGAGTTGGATGTGATCGTCATACAGACACTTCACAAGTTGCTGCTGGATGTGCGGCCAGCCACGCAAAGAGGCTCGGTTACACCAGACCGCAGCTTGCCAGGTTCTCAGCTGCTGCACATGCCACTGCTGCGTGCAGTACATGGTATCGACAGGTAACCCAGACAAGTTGTCAGGTGCTGGGCGGTGCTTGCCACATTTCGTAGGCTTCATGTCATACATAACCAGCTGCCGCACTGCTTTGGATCAAGGCTTCCACAGTTTTGATACATGTGCGAAATGTCACTCCCAAACTCAGAAAAAAACGGGCGCGGAAACCAGCAGTGGCGCCGGTGCTTGACCCGACCAGACTACCGACTTGCCCATCATTATCAAGAAGCCACCACCAGCTGCTGTGCTGTACCAACTTGGATTGGCTTCCAAAACAATAACGTGGAGTGAATCACCTGCGCATGACCTCTCTTTGTGGGGCATCAACTTCAAATTTAAGTACCTGTAGTTTGTACCCGGTGCCCACCAGTGTTGTCGTCTACAATGGCGGACGTAGCTACGTAGCTACATGTAGATGTGTATGTAGAAGGCTCCACGGAGGT
>JAULBY010023451.1:0-45626 GCA_032358315.1 Ophiocytium majus | reverse complement strand
CGTGCGCGCTGCCGGCAGGCGGGAGTGCCGCTGCTGAGCATGGTGCGGCCGTGCAGCGAGCGGCAGGCGGTCGCTGCCGCCGCTGCTGCTGCCGGCGCCGCATGCGTGTGGCGCGGGCACGCCGGCGGTGCTGCCGCTGGTGTCGCTGCTGCCGGCTTCACTCTGCGGACTCGGCGGCGGCCGCCGCGGGCGCCTGCGCTGGCGCGCGCGCTGCTGCTGCCGTTGCACCTCCTCCTCCTGCAGCGTCTGCTGCGGCTGCTGCCTTACAGCACGGCCCACCTGCCCATACGCAGCCTCACCGCTGACGCCTTTAGTGCCGTCATCGCAGCGTGACTGTGACAGCGCCGCCCGCTGATCCTGCTGCCGCTGCTGGTGCCAGCGCTCCTTCGCTGCCGCAGAGCCACCCCGACCCTCCAACGCTGCGGCAGCACCATGCTCCTCTAATTCCGCCGGCGCAGCCGGCGCCGCACCGCTGCCCACGCCGTGCCGCGCGGCGCCGCCGGTGTGCCCGCCACGCGCGGTGCGCATGCTCACCCCCTCCGCCATAACCGCGCTCTGCCCGCACTCCTCATGCCGCGGCACGCGCGTCGACACCGTCACCATGCTGCCGGGCGCCTCCACCACCGCCGACACGTCCACCTGCTGCTGCGAGCGGCGCCCACCCGCGCGGCGCTCCCTAGAACCGCCAGACTTCCCGCCCGCCGCCGCCGCTGCTTTGTGCTGCTGAGCAGGCGTGCCAATGGCCGTGGGAACCGCAGGCAGCGGCGCGCCGGCGTCCAGGCGCAGAAATGGGTGCGCGGCAACAGCGTCGACGCACGCGCGGCGCCGCGGGTCCACGCACAGCAGCCGCGCCAGGAAGTCCTGCGCGCACAGCGACAGCCCGCGCGGGGGCCTGTACGCGCCGGCCACAACGTTGCGCAGCGTCGCGCCCACGCACGCCCCCTGGAAGGGGGCGGCGCCCGTCACGAGCGCGTGCAGCAGGCAGCCGGCGGCCCACAGGTCCACGGGCGCGCCGTACGCGCGCTGCGCCGCCACCTCCGGCGCCATGTAGTTGGGCGTGCCGCAGATGGTGTGAAGCTCTGCGTCCGCGTCGCCCCCGGCGGCGGCGGCCTCGAGGCGGATGGCCAGGCCAAAATCCGCTATTTTTAGGCGCGCGCCGTCCGAGGAGAGCAGCAGGTTGCTGAGCTTGAGGTCGCGGTGGACGATGCCGCGCGCGTGCAGGTAGGCCAGGCCCGCCAGCAGCTGCCCCATGTAGTTGGCGGCGGTGGCCTCCGGCAGGGGGCCGGACTTCCGGAGTCGGCGGTACAGGTCCCCCCCCTCGCACAGCTCCAGCACCATGTACACCGCGTGGTCGTCCTCGAAGAAGTCGAGGAGCTCCACAATGGATGGGTCCTTGAGCTGCCAGTGCAGGCGCACCTCGCTGACTATGCGCTCCGCTATGGGGCGCCCGCCCTCGCCACCCTCGGCCGCCGCCTTGGCCGCCGCCTTGGCCTTGTCCACCACCTTCAGGGCCACCTGCTCCCCTGTAAACCTGTTGCGGGCTCTATGCACCACTGCGAAGCCCCCCTTCCCCAGCACCTCCCCCACCTCGTAGTCTGTTATCATGGTTGCCGCCTGCAGCTGTGATCACTTCTGGGCTAGCGCCCACTCCTGCGTGGTGCCAGCCGCACGCGCCGCTGCTGCTGGTGCTCTAGGTGGTGCTGCCAGTTGTTGTGTGGGCTGTTTGTTCCTCCTTGTGCTTAATGTCGGTTTGCGAGTTTGCGGGTGCCGACAGCCCGCCAACACGCAGCAGTGCCTCCCGGACTGCGCGCTGCCACTCTCGTGGCCTTACGTCCCCATCGAGAGCCCTGCCAGCTCGCCACCGCCGTGGTGCCTGCTCACTCCAGGTGCGTGTGTGTGTGTCGCGGTGGTTTGAACACCAACTGCCAATCTGGTGAGCTCAGCAGCTGGTTGGCCCCAACCGAGCTCATCCCCTTTTCCAGTATCCCACACGTGGCAGCCGCGCAGCTGCCACACCTCTGTGCAGTCCCACGCCTGGTCAAGCGCTTGCTGAGGTGCTAGCTGGCGACGTACCGACACTTTGACCACCTCACTGGCCGTCCAGTGGCGCCTCCTGAACTGGCGGCAGCGTGGCAGGTTCGACATCTGCACCCGGGTCCTACTGAAGCGCACCCCACACCTCACCTCGAACGCAAGCCTTGTTTTTGCGCTCACCCAAGAAGCAGCAGCACGCAGGTTGCCAACGGACGCCAGCAGGGGCAGCGACGGAGCTGGGGCCACCCCGACACTGTTCATAGCCCAGCCGGTATCGCTGGTCAACCGCAGCAGCACCGCCACCAGCCAGCTCACGCCGCCGGTGCTCAGCAGCACACAGCGCACCAGCAGTGCTCAGCAGCAGCAGCAGCAGCACACATGCGGCTCATCACCCACAACCTGCTCAAGTCCAACGTCAAGGGCGTGGAGGGCTACCCGCTCGCCATAGAGGCCGACACGGTGCGCGTGCAGGAGTCCGAGTTCAGCGCGGACTTCATACACAACATGCTGGGGAAGCTGGACTGGGAGGCGCTGCGCGGCGCGGCGGAGACGCTCCAGCTGGAGCTGCCGGCGACATTTTCTGAGGCGGATAAGGAGGACGAGGCCTTCCTGCGGAAGGTGCACCACGTGCTGCTGGAGGTGCAGGTGGTGGAGGGCGCGCTCGTGTGCCCCAAGACGGGGCGGCGGTATGTCATCACCAACGCCATACCCAACATGCTGCTGCACGAGGACGAAATATAGCGGGCCGCGGCCGCGGCGGTCAATGCACTTTTTGATGTATATATGTATTTGTATTACTGGGGTGTGGGCGCGGCGTGTTTTGTTGGTATGTGTGTGTGCGCGCATGTGTGTTGCTGTGTGCCGGAGGCGAAAGGCTCGCATGCGGTCACTGCCGCTGTAGTGCAGTCCACAGTTGTAGTTGTGTTAACACGTCTGTGTTTGCGGTGCGCCGTCTGTGGAATGCGCCAGCCTTTTCATTTGCACGACTGTACTTTCGTTTCTTGCACATGCAAAGCATCATGTACACACTAGCACCAGCAGCAATTGGACCAGCGCCGCCCAGCGTGGCAGAGTGATTGAAATTGTTCGCTGCACCAAACACCTGTGGGCGTGCCTGATACGTTTTTGCTGAGGTTGGCTGATGCCTGCTGGACAGCTTCTGACCACTTTTGAACCACTATGGTGAATTTGTGGGCGTGCTGCTAGCGCTGTCTGCTGCTGGGCTGCTTCACAGACAGTGCGGAGCAGGTATGGGTGTTGGGCAATGTGGGTGCTGCACCCATCTTGCACCAAAAGTCGCACCACAATGTGTTTTTCTGAGGAGTATACATGTAATCAGTCACTGTCCTTGAGCTCAGTCGACGTTTCATCGGCCCATATAACGTTTCGTTGCAACTGCCCACCTCAGTGAACGTCATGTATAGGCAGTAGACGACACATACACACATATGTGCAGTACAAGGCAATCAACCAAACACCTGGCAAGCATGCACCCGGGTGCTGAATACCCCCGCCAGCACTGCACCTTGTACTGAACACTGTATCAGCACTACAGCTATTGGCAGCCAGCACCTGGTGTCGAACAAAGATGCGGCTATCATGAGCACTTGCGGCAGCAAGGGACACTGGTTTACGATGCACCACGCGCACAGACGCCCCCGAAAGAACCGGCACTGCTAGGTGCATGCAAAAACGGACATAGCACAACAAGACACACACCAGATAGCAGCGCTGTCTCGCCTGGACAATACTATGGTCACGATAAGCTTTGCACATTACCTACAACTTGGCGCCAGGCGGCGGTTGCGAGCTGTGCCCACTGCGCAACGGCAACAGGGCAACGCACGCCCAAACCAGCAGCTAACCACCACATTGAGGCATGCAATATAATGCACCAGCCGCGTGCGCGCCTCCACAGCTACTGCCCACTGCGCCAGCAACATCACAGATGCGCAAGCCTCAGGCCGTCTGCGGCGCACGAACAACACGGGTGCTCATCAGAGCTAGTGGTCAGCAGAAGCACAGCTGTGCTCAGCAGCAGTGCCCCTCCCCCCCCACGCCAGTCACCGCTCGTCGAGGACCGCGCGCACGAGCGCGTATAAGGGCTCCTCCTCCAGGCTGCGGTCGATCTTCAGGAACTGGCGGATGATGCCCTCGACCGCCGCCGCCTGCAGCTGCTCCGGCGGCTTGTCAAGCTGCCGCTGCAGGACCGCCAGGCGCGCGCCCAGCTCCGCCGCCTCCGCCTCGCGCGCGCGAACGTCCCTGCTGAGCTGGCCCACGTTCACTATGTGGTGCACGGCGGCGGGCGGCCGCCGCTGCCGCTTCCGCTGCGCTGGCGCGGCAGGCGGCTGCGCTGCTGCGGCGGTGGTGGAGGGCGCCGCCGGCGGTGTGTCGTGTGTGGCGGCAGTGGTGGCGGCTGCCTCGTGGGTGTCCGCTGCGGCGCCACTGCCGGGCGCCGCAGCTGTGGCGGCTGGTGCCGTTCCATCGGCAGCAGGCGCTGCAGCATCTGGTGGCAGAGGCGCAGCAGGTGGGGCTGCGGGAACAGTAACACCTGGTGCCATGGCGACACTTGTGGTCTCTGCCGGCGCAGCTGCGCCTTCTGCTGCTGCGGCGGCAGCAGTTGCGTCTGCTGCTGGGGCGGCAGCGGTTGCGTCTGCTGCTGTGGCGGCAGCGGTTGCGTCCGCTGCTGTGGCTGTGGCACCAGCGGCAGCGGTTGCGTCTGCTGCTGTGGCCGTGGCACCAGTGGCAGTGGCGCCGCTGCCCGCAGCCCTCGCGCCGCTGCCCGCAGCCCTCGCGCGAGCCGCTGCACACCCCGCAAACTCGTAAGTATATTCCACGCCGCCGCGCGCGCCGCGCTCGCACATGAGGCGGGTGAGCCCTGTGGTCTGCAGCACCTCCAGCACCATGAGCACCTTTGCCTTTGACAGCTTCGGCAGGCGCTGGGAGATTTCCGCCTGGGAGAGCGGGCCCGCCTGCAGCCACTCCAGCACGCGCCGCGTTGCGTTCTGCACGCCGGGGGTCTTTTTGGTGGCGAAGGCCGCGTCCTGCTCCGCCTGCTCGCGGCTGCGCTCCAGGGCCGACTTTTTCCGCTTGTAGGGGGGCGCGCTACTCAGGGGGTCGTGGGCGTCGTCGCACAGGCCGCCGTCCCTGCCGTCGCCGCGAAGAACGGTGAAGAGGGCGACGTCGCCTGCGTGGTCGTCGTACACCTGCGGCGCACCAGCAGGGCGGAGGCAGCGCTCTCAGCAGTAGCGTGTCAGCTCCTGCACAAGCGTGGAAAGCTGGAGATGGAGCGGTGGCTGTTGCTGCGGTGAAGGCCACCGTGCCTGCAACAAGGTCAGGAGGGTCCCGCTGGGTGCCGTGTGCTGCAGGTCCTGGGTTTGCTGCATCCGTTCACAGCCATGGCACCTTCGTTCTCATATTTGTTCACACACTTGCCTGGAACCCAGCAAAGGATGTTCGTCTCCTCTTGCGCTTGCCATCTGTCTCTTCGGCCACCGCAGCAGCGGCACCAGCTGCAACAACCCCGGGTGTAGCAGGCGTCGGCGGCGGCGGTGGTGGGGGCGGCGGTGGCAATGACTCTGCCTGCGGCTGCTGGGGCTGCTCCACTGAGTGCGGAAGTTGCTGTTCGACCTGCTGCTGTTGTTGGGGTTCCATAGCGCGGCCCTGGGCTCCCAACAGCGAGTCGAGTGCAATGAGAGGGCTCTGCTGCCCACCACGGGCGGCTGCCTCCACCGGAGCGTGAAGCACTAGCCCAGCTATGCCGTGTGTGCAGTGGATTGCAATCTTAACCAACTCCCAGTGGTCTCCCCACGTGGCGTGCTGAGCTGAGAGAGCTGCACACTGCAGTCGCGATCGCGCCAATCGCACATCAATCGCAGCAAGAACAACAACAGGAGCAGCGCTGCCCACAAACGACACCTGCAGCGATTCCTAGAGGGCCTCAGGAACGGCGGCGGAGGCAGACAGGTGCACTTGTCGGCTCCTGCTAGTGCCCCGGTCTGCGTGCCTGAACCACTGCGTGACACAAAAGCAGTTGGCGCCGAGTGACGGCACACGGGCAACCACGCCAGCTTGGCTGTGCCATTGCCTGAGACCCTTCAGCCACTGCTGGTGCAGGTCCTAGCAGCACCATAGCCTGCAGGCGCCACCCATAAAACGCCAGCAGGTGCACCATGGCGGACGACAGCAATGCCTTTGCCAAGCGCACCCAGCAGGAGCTGGACGACATTTTGAACAGCGCACTGGACGAGTTGGAGGATGAGGACGACTTCGCCACCATGGGGACGGAGGGCAGGCCTGCACAGGGGGCAGCGCCATCAGTGAGAAAAATGGAGGAAGAGGCATCGGTGAGTGGCAGTGCACAGTTCACAGCAACTGCACCTGATGCGACTGCAACAGCACAGCGGCAGTGTGCATGTTGCCGCTCAGGAGGTGCCAGCACCTGGTGCTCGTGTGCATGCAGTATGCTGCCTTCCCTGTCCTGGTGAATCATTACAGCACAGGTGAATCATTACAGCAAGCCACCTGGGGCAGCAGTGACTCGGTGAAACCCTGCCTGCTGGCATCAGCTGCGATGTCCACTCTACACCGCCACCAGCAAGCCCCCCCCCCTAGCCCCCCCCCCCCCAGCATCAGCACCTTATGCCATAAAATCCCTGCTCACTTCTGCACCGCCGCAAACACACACCGCAGGAGGACGTCGCAAAGAACCTCGAAAAGCTCCTGGCGCAGATGGACGACCCTGACGTCATGGCTTCCCTGGAGGCCACCTTCAAACACCTGGGAGAGCACCGCGAGGGCAGCGAGGACATTGCCACCCTCTCATCCGCAGCCGGGGCAGCAGCGGCGGCGCCGGCGGGGGGTGGCGGGGGCGCGGCGGCAGCAGCGCAGGGCTCTGCTGAGCATGTGCCGCGCGCAGGCCAGGAGGGGGAGACGGAGGTGGACCGCACGGTCTTACGGACGCTGGAGGCGCTGAGCAAGGTGCGCGCGTCTGCTGCTGCTGAGCAGTGCTGTGGTCATGGCTGGGCAGCAGCGGGGTGTGTGCGAGCCGGTGCGGCGCGTATGTATGGTGTGAATGGGCGCGTGACAAGGGCACATGATGTTTGCCCGTGCAGGCGCGGTGTTGCAGGATTTCTGCTGGTTGCCTGGCGATGTTTGCTCCGTTTACGTGGCTGCAGCGCTGTGGCAGCTGCGAGCAGAATGACGAGCCTCTGTGCTGCTGACACCAAGTTGCCCAGGTGCACCTGATCACCCGCGCACTTGCACAGAACATATGATTTGGTGTGTGAAGTTAATGGTTGCATGTGCACATGCGCGCTCGCACTGCGTGCAGGCGGCTGCGGACATGGAGGGGCAGGACATGGGCGATGTGGAGGGAGCGGGCGAGGACATCATGAAATCCATGCTGGAGGAGTTTGAAAAACTGGGTGATAAGGAGGACTATGGGGAGGTACGCAATAGTTTATATTTGTATTTGAAGTTAACTTAACAGTGCAAAGTATATACCAGTAAGTGCAAAGTATATACCTGTATGTTTACATGCACATGTGTCATATACTTGCAGCAGGGCATACTTTGTAGTCACACTTCCAGAAGTAGTTCAGAAGTACTTCTGAAGTATGAATGCATTTGCATTGTTTGTGCCCATATTTGTCATGCACCCACCGTGCATCGTGCTGTCATAAGGAAGCCGGCAGGGAGGCACTGGGTACTTGTACATACTGCAGTATTTTTGTAACCGATGAGTACTTGAGTGCTTTTATTGATCCGCACGAATGGGTGTGCAATATTCCATGTGACGCATGTCGGCACGAAGCAGAGGAATCGCCATGCCCCATGTAGACAGTCAAAGCTATGCACAGCCAACAACAAGAAGTGCAGCAACCAGGCATGTCTGAGCGAGCAGTGCTTCAGGTAAAGGTACTTCAACAGTAGAAGTAATTCTACTTACTGAAGTGTGTACTTCAAAGTACCTGGGTGTAGTTCGGTGTCCTTGTGCTCGGCTCAAAACACTTCCGTTGACACTACTAGTAGTTGGGTTGTCTGAGGTATACGGCAGCACTGGCACCAGCACGCCCTGCCCGCTTTGTCAACAACCAGGGAGGTGAAGTGTGCAATGTGCCAATGCATGGAGGGGCATGGCGAAACGTATGGCAAGACAAACAGGCGCCGGTGTATTTGTCAGGCCCGGCCCACAAGGTTCAATGTGTTTGAGTGCGGTTGCCTGACCGGGTGCTGGCAGCGACCAACGAGGCGGGTAGCACTGGCTGTGACAAGCTGTTGCAAGGGTACGCACGCTGTAGGTGTTCTATCGTGTCCCGACGTGGCCTCCGTGCAAGGCGATGGGAGCAGGGGCGAAAGCACGTGGGCAGCGCAAACTAGCTTTGCAAATACTTGTGCTTCTGAGGTATATGCTTATACGCTGGTGCGGTGGCAACGGCTCCCGTCCGCAGTGCCGGCCATCACCGCATGTGGTTGCCGAGCTGCATGCACAATGACAGGTTAGAGGTGAGACGGGTCAGGTGGAGCTGCAGCTTGGCCACCACTGCCCTACGCGGCACTGTTGCCCTGTAGGAGGCGTGCAGTGCGGCAGCAAGCGTGAGCGTAGACAGCAAAAAACCTGCATGGAGCGGCACTTGCACCTTATTCAATAGCATAGTTGGCAGTACTCACTTGGTGCCCTGGTTTGAGTTGCCTGAAGGCGACACACCAACCGAGCGGCTGGTTTGCTGCAAATAGAGCTGCGAGGTCACCATCGTTTGTCAGGCAGCGACATATCAGTCATGCCACCCACGATTGACAGCCGCCACGGTGAAGCGCACAGCATGTGCGGCGGTGACTGGCGGCCTGTCTCTCTGCTGCGTTTGCTGTGAGGGGTCTGTGCCGCACCGCTGGTGCGTCACACCCAGCCGGCAGCCCATCTGCCACAAGGCAACACCTGGGACTGCGATGCGATGCATTCGTGGTGGTGTCACATCTGAAGTTGAAGTTGTGTCAGCTGCTGAAGGTGCGCCGCAGTGCCCACTCACCCCTGCCGTGCTGACACTGCGTGCGCGGACCGGTGCCTGTGGCGCAGGTGATGGACGACATGCTGCACCAGCTGCTGAGCAGGGAGATGATGTACGACCCCCTGCGGCAAATATGTGACAAATACCCGGAGTGGCTCGCCACGCACAGAGCCCGCCTGTCAGAAGCGGACTACAATAGGTGTGTGTGCCGGACTCTATGCCAGCATTGCCAGGGCGCCCATGTGCCTCAAACTTGCGCCAGTGGCTGTTTCTTCTAGGCTGCGGTTGCTGGTGCCGGCGGGTCCCCATGTCCTCCTGTTTACGCAGGACTTGGGCGAGCGGACAGCTGAGAACCGGCAGCAGCGGCGGCGGCGGCGGCGCAACGGCTGCACTGTGGGGCCGCCAATGCGCATGTGCTTCTGTTGTTGCATGCTGAATTCCATGCTGCGGCTGACAAGTGCCAGCTCTGCTGCCACGCGCGCGCCGCAGGTATGGCGCGCAGTACCAGTGCATGCAGCACGTGCTGGCGGTGTACGACACGGAACCGGAGAACTTTCCACGGCTCATGGAACTCATGCAGGACATGCAGGAGCACGGGCAGGTGCGTGGGCAATCCTGCCTGGTGGCATGGGCTGCGCACGCCACATGCAGCCGCGCCTGCATTGCCCTGGCACCACACTGCACCTTGCGTGTCTGGTTGACGTCGTGTCATGAAACGCAAATACTTCTGCAAGTGTTAATGTACTACTAGTAGCGGTATTTTTCAGCTCTGCAGGCACAGGCGCAGCACTTGCAGGCTGCAGCGACCGCCGATGAGCACAAGTCATTCGCATGGTCAACATGGCAACTGCACCACCAGCACAGCGTATTTCAAGTTTCACAAATACCACGTACCATGCTGGTCACTGCCGGCTCACAGCAAGTGCTGCAGCATTTTTCCTGCCCCTGCAACGCCTGCTCGTGACCTAAATGCAGTGCCGCCGCCGCCCCACATGCGTGCAGGTGCCAGCGGAAATAGTGAAGGACCTGGCGCCAGGTCTGGACTTCAATGGCGAGGGCATGCCAGTCATGCCAAACATGGGGGAGGGGCTCATGCCAAACCTGCCGGGGCTGCAGCCAGGCGTCAACCCCGAAAATTGTTGTGTGCAGTGAGCTGTTGGTGCTGCAGCAGCCGCAGCCGCTGCCGCGATGCGCGCGTGCCACGTGCACCTGGCACGCGCAAGTAAATACACATGTATGTTTGGGCGCCGAACGCGCAGTTGTGAACATTTTTTTCAGAGGCGCTGAGGCACCTGTGCAATGTATGCTTGTGAAGTTTACAGTGGTAGTTGCACCGCATGTGGCAGCACTGGCAGGGGCCGCGGGTGTGCACACGAGCGCCCTGTCTCTCACACCGCTGGCATGTCATTGTGGCAGCCATGACAGAGAGCCACTGGTGTGTTTGCTGGGCAATGCTGACGGCACGCACACTCTGCTCATTTGGGATGACTGCGCTCACAAGGTGGCACGCTGCTTTTTGTGAGTGCACAGAGTGCCGTACACTCTTGGTGCAGTGCAGCTGGAGCCGCCCTTGAACACCTTGCCATGACTTCCAATAAGTAAGCTCGATTTGACAACCATGGCATGCACACTGCATTGCACAGTCGTGGTGCCTGAGCGGCTGTAAGGTCTCTGTGAAACCATGGCAAAACTTGCCGCCAGCACATTGGCAAGGCACACTGGGTGACTCAAGGTGGCCCTGTGAAGTGCGAGGGCTCTTGCAATCCATGCCACGCCCTGCGCATGCTGGCTGGCAGGTCTACAGTACATGCCGCCCATGCAACTCACTACTGTAGGGCATAATGAACTGCAGAGCGCATGCGTCAGTATCAACATGTGTGCACACTTGCAGGCAACTGCCGCAGCTCAGGTGGGCAAGCAATGGGGTGGCAGCGCCACTGACCAGAGCAGCTGCACGGAGTGCGGAGCACGGCAGGGCCGCTGCGTTTGGGAGCGCTGGCACATGCCACCAAGCAAGACATGATGCACGGAGCAGCAGCTACACCAAAGCGGGATAGGCGGGCAGGCGTGCTATACCTTGTACTTCAAGTACTAGTGTAGTAATATGATATGCCCACCCAAGTTGAAGTTGGCCTACCTTGTGGGTGAAAGGGGACGCCCAGAGTCTACCCAAGTACTTGGACAGTCTAGAGACCACCCATGTCATGAGCAGCAGCAGCAGCAGCCAGCGACAGCATGCACGCACCGTACACACACCTGTACGCACACCACCCGGCGAGAGCCGCTTGTAAACTAAAAAAAGAATGGCTTTACACACACACTCTAACAAGGGCGTTGTTGCGCCCGACGGATGCACGGCACTCGGAGGTTCGGACGCCGCCGCCTGCGGCCGCGGCTGCATAACAGTGCCTGCGCGCTGCTTCAGCGGAGGGCGGCGCCCCGCGCAAGTGGGCGGGTCTCTCTCTCGCCCACACGCCTTATGAACACAACTCTAAAACACAAGAACCGCGCTCTAAAAAACCACACAAAATGCGCTGCCACGCGCTCACTCTGAGGCAGGTGTGCTGGGGCGGGGGCGCCGCACCCGCGCGCCCCCCCGCCCTTGTGAGCCTGTGCATAACTTCCGCTGCTGCTGAGCAGCACTGCCGCTAGCGACTGCCGCCATGCGCTACACACTGTTGCTACACTGCCGACTGCCGCTGTATCTCGCGAGAGCGCTGCAACTATACCGGCGCCGCCGCCACCGCCGGCGGCAGAGCCGGCACCGGGCACTGCCCGAACACAAGGGCACTCGCCCTGCCGACCGCTGTCTCAGCTGCGGGAAACCCGTTCTTTGTCACCACGCCGCGCGCATGCGTGTCTGCGCCGGTTGCAACATGAGGCTACCACACCACGCACACGCGCTATTCGTGCGTGTCGCTATTCGTCGAGGCGGTCGAAGAGCGCGCCCACGCGCGATGCACGCCGCTCCGCAAGCGGCACATTCGGCACGGCGGATACACCGCTCACCGCCCCAGGTGCGTCTGCACCTGAAGCCTCTGCCGCCCCCTCCGCCGCCGCGCGCGCCGCCGCCAGCCCCTCCCCCGGCTCCAACGTCAGCTCCACCAGTCCCGCCTCGCTGCTGTAGCCGATGTCCGCGAAGGAGGCGCAAGCCGCCGCGCCGCCTTCGCGCGGCGGCAGCAGCGGCAGGTACACGCGGTTCCTGTACCGCGCCCGCACGCGCAGCAGGGGGCCGTCCTCCATGTTCGCGTGGGAGTAGACGTTGTAGGCGGTGACGGCCTCCAGGTGCACGCGCAGCCCCAGTGCGTGCCACTGGCCCACGCCCAGCGCCTCCGGCAGGGGCTCCCTGAAGGCGCCCGCACTCGTGTCCACGCGCAGAGGCTCCGCTGCGGTGGAGTCCGGAACCACGACCAGCTCATCCTTGGCTGCCGCGTTGGCAGAGATGATGGCAGCTATGGCCTCGAAACTGAGCCCGCCGCTCTCGGTGCGGTTGGCGGCGCGCAGGACCAGTTTGGCGAAGGCCGCGAGCAGGTCGTCCCCCACCGGTACCGGCCCCCACCATTTGACTGAGGCAGAGTGGGAGCGCAGGCGGGACACCAGGTGCCCGAGCACGGAAGCAAAGCCCGCGGAGCCTTGCAGGGTGGCGCCGTCGATGCAGACCACGTCCCTTTCCAAATCCCTGACCAGCTGGATGTGCCTGTCGTCCTTCTCATTGCCTGCCCCCGCTGATTGGGTGGGGGGCCTGTGCAGCTTCGGGTGCCTCAGCAGGGCTTCCACGAACTTGAGTGCCGTTGACGCCGTCGCAGCCCCACTGCGGGTCAGCAGCGCGGGCGTTAGGGCGTCGCCGCTGCTCAGCTTGGCCAAGTCTGCGCAGCCCTCTGAGGCCTCAAGAAGTGCGAGCCTGTGGAGTATGCCCAGGGCTCGTTCTTTGGCGGGTTGCGGCAGGTTGGGCACCAGGCACAGCTCCTGCGCCAGCCTCCTGCTGCGGCATTGCGCCACTTCAAGGAGGGCGGAGCCGTCGCGGGGGGCGCTGCTGTGCAGCTGCTGCACCTGAAGCTCGGCTGTGCGCTGCACGACCCGCGGTGGCTTGCTGGCCAGCGAGGCCATGTCATCCGCCAACTCCCTCCTGCCGAAAAAGGGCATCCGCTTCACCCTCATGGCTCCTGTTGCCTGCCCCCCCCTCTCCTTCGCCAAGTGTTGTTATGTTGTGGCCGCCGCTACCCGCCAGTGCACCTTCTTGCAGAAGCTGGCGCGCACCGCAGGTGACCAGCTCTGTCGAAAACCAAGGAAGGAAAAAAAGGCGGAAACCGGCAAAAGCAGTGTCAGATTTGTCAAAGCGTCCCGGGTGCTCAAGAGCGGGGTTACAGCACTGCTGCAACGGGGGGCGCCATGGCGGCAGCTGACCCTGAGGTTTCCCGGCGGGTGCCTACCAGTCGTACGGTCGATCGGCAGGCGTGCTGGGTGGCGATTGGCCTTGCTTGCAAACTTCCTACTTCTGAAATGCTCGCTCTCGAGTGGCAGCAGAAGTTGGTGGCGAAGTTCCTAGCACGCAACCATCTGCATGCAGGTGAGTTGGAATCAGTACCAGGCCTCGCTGATGGCATCTTTTCCCACATTGCTGTCTGGCGTGGCAACGTTCGCACTTGCACAGGGTTGCCAGCGGCAGCAGCGGCAGCAGCAGCAGGCTGGCAGCTCTGCTCGGCGCCATTACTGGTGATGGGCGCACTCGTTGTGTAGACGAACACGCACAGACTACGATCGGCACATGCAGGCTTGGTGGCCGTGCGCTGTTGGTACATGTAGCTCGTCAGAGCTGCCGCTTCCTCGCCTGCAACTTCAACAAGTAGAGTGGCCAGCCACTGCCCTGGCTGCAGCCAGTGGCACTCTCACCTTCAAAACGTGCAAGCTGCTGAGCGCAGCGTGCCCGCAAGCACAGGCTCTGCTGCCGCCGCTGTGCACAGTGACAGTTAAGGCTTTTGTAAACCTATGCTCGCGTGTGCTGGTGCTCACACCACCTCATATGTCAAGTGTAACTGGCGCTGCAACCAGCAGTGCAGCAGTGGCTAGGCGTTGGCTGCACTGGCAGGTTCCCAATATTTGTGCAGTGGGTGGGTGGGGGGGCATGCACCATGTGCACACCGAGTCGTACAAACCTGGCATGTAGCAGTCCTGCTGTAGCAGTCCTCGTTTTTTGTCGTTGTTTGCTATCGGTTGCTATGGTAAGGGTGCAGAGGGCCTAACACAGGGCGCCATGTGCCCTTGCTCACAGCCAAACGAAAGTGTATTGATCTTGGGCGGGCAGCAGTGCCTCGTGTGCACCGTTCCTCGTGTGTCAGCGCACTTCAAGAAGTTCCTGCAGACACCAAGCGCAACAATAATGCCTAAGCATGCTGCGAGGCTTGGCGTGCCACATGCACGCCAAGCCACATGTTGCCGCATGTCAAGCTTTCATGTACTTCAGAAGTACATACTATGGTAAATGTGTACTTGAGAAAAATAGTGCATAGTATTGAGTCTACACTGGTTACATCGGCGCCAACGTCATCTCACGTGCCTGGACTGAATTCCTAGCCATCAGGAGTGGGTGGCAACCTGGTCTCACATAACTAGACTATAACGATGTTATCGTGCCTGGACTGAATTCCTAGCCATCAGGAGTGGGTGGCAACCTGGTCTCACATAACTAGACTATAACGATGTACTTTGGGAGTCATTATCACAGGCCGTGCGGCCGGGGTGTGGGAGCCCTACCATTGATAGGGACTAAGGGACTGCTTCAACCTTGAAGGTGAGAGGGGGCGAGAGGCGGAAGGCGGTGGTGGTACTGGGGATGGCGAGACTATTAATTGTGACATGTAGCGCAGGGCTTGAGTATGTGTCGTGAGCAATGGTGAGCCTGTACAGGAGATGCTCCGCTGCGCACTGTGCTGCGCCCGCGGGCGCGCAGCAGCACCACCGGTAGCGTCAGTCCAGTTGCTCTACTGTTTCACGGACGCGCACGCAGGCATGCGGAGGTACTAGTGCTGTAGCGCCGAATACTGTCCCATGTGCGCAATTTGTACTGGACACTTTGCAGCCTGCTCAGCAGCAGTCAGCAACAGGATCAGCGTTGCGCTCCTCCTCAAATTGGAAGGGCAGGCTGGCTCAGTGTTTCACGCGGCCCAACAGCAACACTGCAGGAGGGCGTGCAGCGCGCATGATGTTCATCATGCGCGCTACATTCTGCAGGTAGCGTTTGGCCAGCCCAACATGATTGGTTGGGCTTGGTTTGAACTGTGATTTGTGAGGTACTCTGCGAAGGCAGTCTGGCACTCGTTGTGGAGCGCGGTAGAGGGATGCCAGCACTGCGCGCAGTGCGCCGTTGCGTCGCGCTTCAGGCTTCAACCTTTTACCGCGTTGGTTTCTGACTGCTGCTGCCGTGGGTGCGACAGTGCTAGCATAGCCGTACAGCACCGAAGGCAACGTGGCGATCATGGCTCCCACAAATGCGGCATTCGCACTGCCGGCCGCGTCCGCAATACCCAGGCCACCCTCCCGCGCGGGCAGCCGCGCCTGGCGCAGCTGCGCCTCCTGCATCACAAAGGGCTTGCCAGCCGCCACAAACCCCTCCCACGAGCGCTCAGGTGGCTGCAGCCCCATGCAGCGCTCCAGCACCCAGTGTGTCAGGTTGTCCCACTCCGCCGCCTCCGGGGCGACGAGCGTGGGGGAGACTGTCCGCAGGTACACTTCCCGAGGGACCAAGACCGGCCATTTGCCAGCCAGCACAGCTGTGTGCACAGGCTACCCTGTACCTCCCGCCACAGCTTTTGCCAGACCGCACCCCACAAGTGGTGTATGTATCCAGGTTTATGTGTGCAGCTCTGCGCCATGGTGCCACGGCCGGTGTGGCTATCACATTGCAGCGGGTGCTGTCTGTATCCGGACGTGGTCTGAGCTACTAGTGGGCTTCTTGGTGACTGTATTGAGCTCCGCTTAGGGCGCGGAAAGCCCGGTGCACATGGCGTGCGCTGCGGCTGCTTGTACGTGTACATATGCACTTTTTGTACGCTTCGCTTAGGGCGTGAACCCCTGTGCGCATGACTCCTGGTGTGTGCAACTGTTAAGACATGATCATGCCCTTCCCTGTTGCTGCTTGTACAGTGTACGTGTATCATCTTTCGCGTCTACTGCGCTGTGCACCTGCATCAAACAAACTGGAACTCTGTGCGTAGGATTGCCTCTTACAAAAGGCTTCTCGTGAGCCCAGTAGCTGCGACACATATACCATATATGGTATATATATACACATATTTCGAGTCTAAGGGTCGTTCTTAACCGGGGTTTGCCACATGAACGAAATGGGCACGACCATGATGTTCGCTGGGTGCCTGTATATCGCGCGAGTCTTAACCGGGGCTCGGACAGCGGCAGGGCAGAAGCATGTGCGGACACGCAGACAGGTGACGCAATCTTCGGCACAAAGCGTGGGTGCGCTGCTGCTGCTGCTGCTGCTGCTGTTGGTGCGCTGCCTGCTGTGGTCCACCACCTAGCGGGGGGTTACCCAAAGCGCCGCTACAGCCCCATGCACTGCACGTGCCTGTGTACTGGTGGTCTCGCACAGCTACACCCCTACGCCGCCATAGGACGCGGCGTCATCAGACCACTTCCCCCCTTGTTTGCGTGCTTGCAGGTGAACCCTTTGCTGATTGGAGCGTCTACGCTTCTCGCCAGCTCCCCAAAAAATGGAGGTGCTCAGAACATCCGCTGACCAGATGCGAAACGCCCGGCCAGTTTCACAGACTCCAGCTTGACCGCTGGCTGTGCGCTTGCAGGTGATACTGCGGGAGGCGCCGCTGCTCTACCAGGAGCCCACCGAAGACAACATTCGCCTAAACTCCATCCTGCAAGCCTTCAAGGTGCCGCGCGGCACCCCCACGCGCCAGGCCCTCGACTCTCTGCCGCCCCTGGCCGCCGACACCGTGCACACGCGCCGCTTCGAGTCCATCATGGCCGGCAGCGGCGACATTCTGGAGATGACGCCCCTATTGCTCGCACATACGCCCGAGCTCGCCGCCCTCACGTCCAGCGCGGAGGCCGTGGTGCACATGTGCCTTGCCCTCCACGTGCACTCTACGGTGCTCACCAGCCGCCCGCCGGTCTGCACGTGCCCCGTCGCGGCGCGCCAACCATCCTGCATACGCGGTGTCCTGGCACACGCTGGCTTTGCCGCGCACGCGTGCACCCCCAACGCCATCGAGACGTGCGCGAACCCGCCCGGCTGCATGACGCTCATGGCGGTGCGGCGCGTGCGCGCCGGCGAGCCCGTGACCATCGACACCCTCGCCAAATACCCACCAGAGGTGCAAAATCGGCAGGCTTTGCACAAGGAGGCTTTCACAAGTTACGGCTGCGCGTGCATGTGCACGCGCTGCACCGCGCCCGATCCTATGGGTGCGGTGTGGTGCCCGCGCCCCCTGTGCGGCGGCGGCGCCGCCCCTCTGCCAGACCCGCTGGCGGTGTTCCGCCCAGGCGAGGAGCCCCTCACCCGCACGCCGCACTTTGTGTGCAGCCGCTGTGGTCTGGACACGCGGCGTGCGGGTGGGGCGACTGACGCGGAGCGTGTCACATTGGGCAGGCGGCACGAGCGCAGCGAGGAGCTGTGGCACGCTGCGGAGTCTGTGGACGTCACCGCAACACCGCAGCGCATGGGGGGGGCCTTTGAGCTGCAGCTGCAGCTGCAGCTGGAGGCCATGGTGTCGGCTGCGCGGAGAGAGCTGCCGCCCAGCAACGGCGTGGCGCTGGTGTTGCTGGGAAAGCTGAAGCACGTCTTCCTGGCGCAGGCGCAACAGGCAGGGGCGCGGGACGACATGCGTGCGGGTATACACCCGCTGGCCCGTGCCACTGTGCTCGCCCTGGAGCGGCTGAGGGGCTTTGAGTGCACGGCGGCAGGGTGCCTTGGCGGCCCCGCTTGCACCTCCACACACGCAGCGTTGCCCCCGCCCCACTGCGACCTTGTCAGTGAAGCTCTTAAACGGCTGACGGCGGTGGCGAACATACTCAACAAGAACATTCAGACAAGACGGTGACATCAGCAGAGGAGCTGCGGCAGGCTGTGGCTCTCGTGGGGGAGGAGTGGGGTGACAAGCTGTGTGAGATGCTGGCGCGGTACATGCCATCCTTCGAGCTGTTCTACGGCTCACAGGTGGGTGGTAGGTGTACTTGAGTTTTCTGCATCATCCGAACAACATCAGCAGCACTTCTGAGCTTGTGCGGACAGTGTGACCTCTGGTGGATGTTATACCTGTGCCCTGACGCGATGCAGTATGATGGCATGTGTTGGCTTGAGCTGTAGACACCAGCACAGGCACATGCCGCCAGTGAAAGATGAGAGACCGGCGGGGTTTTCCAAGACATGCGATGCACATATTGGTGCGCTTGATGGCTGTCACAGGGGGTGGGTGGCAGCGGGCAGGTTGACATGCCTGCGCGGTGAGCTACGTACAAGATTGTGTTGCAGTTTTCTGAAGTTTCAGTCAAAGAGACAGGCAGGATACATACATCAGAAGTATGCGCGCACCGGCCATAGGACTGTGTCGAACTTCCGCCAAACCCAGTCACATGCTGTCTGTGCTGCCGGCCGTCAGCGCCGCTACGCCACCGTCACTGCCGCTGCTGTGCGGTGCCCACGCCCCGGCTGCGGCGGCTTCGCTGCCCCTCTGCCAGACCCGCGGGCGGCGTTCAGCCTCATCGTGGAATCCCCTACCCGCTTGGACCACGTGTGCGGCGGCTGCGGTCTGGACACAAGGCGTGCGGATGGGGCGACGCAGGCGGAACGTGCAGCATTGCGCACGCTGCACCAGCGCAGCTGCGAGCTGTGGGAAGCCGTGGAGTCTGCACCCATGGGCGCCATGCCGCCGCTGCAGGCCCTGGCGGCGGCTGTGCGGCGCGAGCTGCCGCCCTGCAACGGCGCGGCGCTGGTGTTGGTGCCAAACCTGGCGACGGCCACTGTGACGCTGGTGGCAGAGGCGGTGGAGCGTGGCGACGCGCCTGCGAAGGCGCGCCTGCTAGCCCGTGTCAGTGTGCTTACGCTGGAGAGGCTGAGGGGCTTTGAGTGCGTGGCGGCGAGGTGCTGCGGCGGCTCCACGTGCGCCTCCACACACGTGGCATTGCTCTTGCCGCACTGTGACCTTCTCACTGACGCTCTTGCCCTGTTGAAGAGTGTGGCAAACACACTCAATAACAGGACGAAGAAGACTGTGCCATCAGCAGAGGAGCTGCGGCAGGCCGTGGCTCTGGCGGGGGAGTAGTGGGGCGACAAGCTAAGTGACATGCTGGCACGGTACATGCCATCCTTTGAGCTGTGCTCCGGCTCCCAGGTGGGTGGTAGGTGTGCTGGAGCTTGTGCACCATCTGTGCACATCACATTGAGCAATTCGAGGCAGCGTTTCAGTATGTGAGCTGCCAGTGTGACTGCTGGTGGGTCCTGCACACGACGCTGTAATGGCATGTGCATGGTCAAACCTTACACACACGCACAGGCCGATACTGGGAGCGCGTTACGAGTGATGCACGGGGTTGTCTATTCCAGGCATGTCACAGATCTGCTATGGCTGCATGTGTGGGGCTGGTTGAGGCGCCTGTGCAGTGACTGCAAGCTGTTGAGCTATTTATGAGAGTGTGTAGAAGTTCCTGCCATGACAAGTAACCATGTCATGCACATGTACACAGGTACACGCTAGCTGCCACCACTGAACCATGCAGCAGAGGCATGCTTTCTGTGCTGCCAGCACCACTGCCGCCCCTGCTACCCCAGCGCGCCATTGTCACCGTCACCGTTGCTGTTCCGCTGGCACCTTTGTTGCTGACCACTGCTGTACAACCTGTCTCACACACAATTACACCCAGGATGACTCGGTGCTGGAGCTTGCAATTTACAACGGCATCCTGCCACGTGGGAGACGCGACTGTGTGAAGCCCACTTGGTGTGCCCACTGCAACACGGTGCTGGTCAAGGAGGTGGTGGCAGCGATTGGCAGCACTGACACCGCCACGTGCCCCGCCAAGCTGCGCGCGTGCGCCAAGTGCGGTTTTGTGCACTACTGCAGCCGCGAGTGCCAGAGTGCGCACTGGAAAGACCACCACAAGCTGGTGTGTGGGCGCCTCGCGGCGCTGGCCGCGGCCGCGCAGGCGCAGCAGCAGGGTTAGCGGCTGTTGCTGCTGTCGCACACAGCGAAACATCTACTACTTAGCCAAGCCGTTGGGCTGAGCAGTAGCTACTCGGCAAGATGGGCTTTGTGCTTCAAAAGCAGCATTATTTGTGCCCCCGTCATGATCGCTCAGTTGCAATGCTGCCAGCAGGACAGCAGTGTGAATGTGCAGGGCACCCTGTACTTCCTGCCAAAGCTGGCTGGATGCCACACACCCCAAGGGGCCTGCAAGTTCTGCATAATTTGTACATGTGCACGTGTGCACTACTGCCACTATGGCTGTGGCTGTCACCTCAAAGGTGGTGTTGCCTGCGTGTCTAATCTGGGTCTAGGGCCTAGACTAGGCTGCTTGTGCATACTTCAAGTGCATGGTACTCTCTTGTGCACTGCGCGTGCGCGGTGCACTTGCACCAAAAGGACCTTCCTGACCTTCGTTTGCCTCCCTGGCCTTGTGTCCCTGCACAATTCCAGTGCTGCTTCGTCTGCACCAGCCTGCTGAGCAGTTTCAGCGTGTGTAGCAACCACTGTGTCCGCGCCCTTCTGCCTGCACTTGCCACATCCTTCAATGCAGTCCCCTTCGGCCATCACCGAAACACGTACTCCGCTTTGTGAGCAGGCAGGGACAATAGTGCAGCGCCTGCGTGCGCTTGGTGCATTGTCCCGGTTGTTGCCAGCGCAAGATGCACAAACCTGTGTGACCCATAATAGATCTGCTAGTAATAGTACAGTGCACTGTCGGCACGTATCATCGACTACATGGCGGCCCCTGGTGTGTGGGGGGAGCATGGTGTACCGGGAGCTGGATGGGGATGGGAGCAGGTCCCCTGGGACATGGGGCTGTAATTCATTAGAGTAGTGCTCTGGCAACATGCCAGCCCTCCCTTAGTGTACGGAATACTGAGCATTGCCAGCTCTTTCGCCACACCTGTCGGATCCCTTTTTCTGGTCACGCACACCATGTGCAAAGGGCTTTCCGCGCCCTAAGCGGAGTTTAGTAAGAGTACTTAGTAAACTTACTTCGAAACACATGTACAGTGCATGTATGTCATGTGTTTTATGGATACATATTGCTCTACTCAGTACAGTGTGCTCGAATTTCATTAGACTCTGCGTGGGCGCGGCAAGCCCCCAAACCTTTGCACATGGGTGCTTGCCCGAAAACTAGTCGTGCCCCCCTCTTCGACTACGATGCTCAGTGCCAGTGGTGTACTCAGTCCGTAAGACACCTATGACATTTCTGAAAAGCGCAGCTTGAGTGATGAACTCATAGGGACGTCCCTATGAGTTCAAGTGACCGCAAACCTGAGTGACTGCACACTTGGTCCCACCGACTGCAGGTGACGCCACAGCTCTGCACACGCAGCAGACGCACGCTGGCGCGTGCACACATACATACAGCAGCAGCAGCAGTTAGTCAGCGGCCACAGTTCACACACCCATAAAACACATGCTTTGCTTTTCCCAGGTGCACTTGCCGCGCCAAAGCGGGCGTGCTTGTGCTGCCTGCGCTGCTGTGTCGCAGTTCAAGTTGCAGGTAGGTGCACTCGCATCCTTTCTGCGGAAGCATCATGGGTCGAATACCGGGCGGGCGCTGCACCCGCCGCACTACTCTGCGCACACAAACATGAGTACACTGCTCACGCGTCAGCGTGGCACCCGTGGCAGCGCTCACCACGCCCACAATATCTTGAGGCATGCACATGCCGCGCATGCCAGCTGTCCCCCCTGCCACCCCCCCCACCATTGTGTGTTCCCCAAGTTGCACAAACATATTGAAGCGGCCCCCCCCCCCCCTCCACCCGCCACCCCGTCGCCTGCGCGGCACAAGGCCGCGCACACAAAATTTGGCGCGGCGCAGCAGCACCCGTGCTGCTGGCACACCCACATGCAAGCGCCCAAGCCAAGTCACAAGGCCGTGCATGCCGTGGCAGCTGCAACGCACCTGCCAGCCAGAGCGCCGCCACCGCCGCGCCCAGCAGCCAAGCCCAACAAAAATCTCAGCGGCAGCTCTGGCGGCGCCATGCTGCCTACTTTGCGCCGACGCCTCACCGTCCGTCCGCTCCCTGGTCAGCGGTAACTGCAGCGGCCGCAGTGGCGCCTGAGCTACCTGCTCAGCAGTAGCAGGTGCCCTGAGGGCTCCCCCCACCGCCGCCACAGAGCTCAGCGCAGCACAGGTACTGCATGCTCAGCAGCAGCAGCAGCACTGCTCAACAGCTGCCGCGGCGCAGCGCAGTGCGCCTGGCACGCGTTGAGCAGGCTGGCCCTAGTTCGCGGCCTTTCACAGGCGGCTGGCGGGGGCGCCGCGCCTGTCGCCTTGCCACGAGTAGAAGCCAGCACCGCTCTTGCGGCCCAGCTTGCCCGCCGCTACCAGCTCCTTGAGGCACTTGGGAACCACAAAGGCGGGCTCGGTGGGGAACCTGCGGGGACAGGAAAAGGAGGTGCAGAGCAGTTGGCTGTATGTACGTACTTCTAGAAGTATTTCGAAGTACATGCCATGCGCGCTCCAGTGGCTGTATACGTATACTTATGAACTTCGAATTCAAAGCACAGTTATATGCCATGTGCGCTCCAGTGCGCAGCGTAAAGCCGTGTCACAGTGCACATGGTCTGGTTGTTGACTGCGGTATACTTGTAATGGTACTTGACTACAGTACTTTGTACTGTCCTTAAAACTCGGCCTAGGCCTCAGAAAGCCCTGTGCACACGGCGTGCGTGTGACAGGGAAACGCACCATCAAACATGCTGTCACCTGTTGCTAGCTAACAAGATGGCACTGCTCAGCAGTTCGCACTCTAATGTCAGCCTGGCATGTTGCACCAGCACTACTCTAACGGATGACAACCACATGTCCCGGGCGGACCTGCTCCGCTCCCACCCTTTGTACTTGTTACAGTTCGGTGGGGTGTCATGGGTCAGGTTGATGGTCTTTCAGTATGCACACGCGCTTGCATGGTGAGGCAGCTGTGTTCTTCTTCACAATAACTATTTGCACAAGGCGGCTGCACACTGTCTGTATGCAGGACAGCCGCTTTTACTCACTGATACTGATGCATCACGGCTTTATACCAACAACAACTACTGCTCCTACATCAAGCAAATATTTTATATACCACACAAAACCGTTACTCCGGCAAACCCTGTGTCGCGTATACTACTACATGTATGGTGTATAAAATGATGGATTTGGGGGTACACCTGTGTCATTCCTTCCACAAAATACAGCATATTTCGATGTCCAAAAACACAAATGTACGGCGTCATGTTGTGTAGCAACATGTTTTTAAATAAATACAAAAAATACATGTGCCGGCGCTACAGTACGTGATATCGTTGATATGCCATGAATGCGAACATACGCTTATGCCGCGTACTGTGAACAATGTACACGCTGTGACCCCATCGCTACTCACCCGTGCGCCAAGTAAGCACACACAGCAACCAGATGAATGAATGGTGTCAAGGGCCAGGTAACCAACCACCGGCACCAGTGATTTTTACTGTATGGTGCAACAGCAAGTTGACAGCGCAACGAGCGGAAGGTGAAAACCCTAGGTGGTGCATCATACCCTCACTACCTGTTGCGCGTACACACCCCACCTTGTGCTGACTCTTGCCCCAATTTGGTGGGCTTTGAAACGGCTCTCTGCTGTGTTCCGGCGTGCTAGCAAACCCAGAGGTACTGATAATCCCTGCTAACTCCACCAGAAACATATATGTACTTCTGGAGCACATACCTCGAAGTATGGTATGTATGATATCATATATACAGAAGATAATGGTGAGTATATACTGAAGTGTACCGGTATGAAATATGCATACGGTGAGGCCGTTTTTCATAGCGACCCAAAAACGCGCTTTGCCGATAACTACTCAGTAACGCCCCTTCGCGCCGGAGGGCCAGTTTACTCTTTTAAGTGGGCCGCAGCCAGCTGGAAACGAGAGCACGTTTATCGGTGGCCTCAAAGCTGGAGCGCGTTTTGGGGTCGCTATGAAAAACAGTCTGAAGTATTGGGGATGGCCAATCGAAGAGGGGGGGAGCAACACATGGAGATGCCAAATTAAACCCAAGTGTGCAGCCAACACTGGAAGTACCGGTACTTGAGGTCCTCACAACTTGAGGATGGGCTAATCTTGATATAATTAATTCAAAAAAGGAAAAGAAAAGAAATAAATATGAGGCTGCGCCAGCCAGTACACCCTTATTCAAACTTTCAGTAGTAAGTTTATGCGGAACAAAACTGCCTTGAACGACACATCCAGTGCAGCGAACAACTACAAGTGCTGCAGTGGCAGATGGCCAGCCAACAGGGGAAGGACACAAACAAGCACTCATAAAGTGCCCAAAACTCCCACTCTCACATACAACACCTTTGCAGCTAAAAGCGCATGATACGCTAGGCGCTCTGGTGCCATGCGGTACCGTATAGGCCGCTACAATGTGAGGTGTACCATGCCGCGTCAGCCGTGCACCATGTACGCACGGCTTTCTGCGCCTCAAGCAGAGTTAATAACTAGTGCGCTGCAATTCAGTGCGGCATGCGGTTTAGTGCGTGCTGCAGAGGCCTGTCACAGACCACATGAGTATATTTAGATGATACTTCAGAAGTATATATTATATATATGTATAGGGAACGAAAAAATACCAGACCATAGTTGACTTAGTGCGCGTCTCGCGTGAGTGCGGGGTGCTGGGGGGGTGACACCACCCTGCTCTAGATTGCACGTGCACTGTGTACGGCACAAAAAACGTCAAGGCGTTCTCATGTTATTTTTTTTGGTAGGCACGAAAAAAAAGCAGCTGCCTTACCTGTCCACCCACCCCTGCAAAATGGCGAGGCACGTGTCCAGGCCCACATAGTCCACTTCTATTTCGATGTTCTACTACCACTGTGGTACAAACATCCCTAATCACTTCGTGGACTTCACACAGAGCTAGTAGGGCACAGTATGGCAGGCACAAAAAAAGGGAAATCCGGTCTCACCTGTCCACCCACCCCTGCAGAATGGCGAGGCACGTGTCCAGGCCCACGTCGTCCGAATCTTCTACTAACAGTACTGTTTCTACTTCGAAGAATGCTATCAAAACCTTCCCTAGTCATTTCTCTGAACTTCACACAGGCACAGGCAGGCGCGAAAAACATGAAGGCTGTCTCACCTGTCCATCCACCCCTGCAGGATTGCGAGGCACGTGTCCAGCCCCACATAGTCCGCCAGCGCCAGAGGGCCCATGGGGTGCCCCGCCCCCAGCTCCATGCTCTTGTCAATGTCCTCCACGGTCGCATCGCCGCGGTCGACCATCATCATGGCCTGGGCCAGCGCCGGCACCACTGTTGCATGCACACACACACACGCATGCCACAATCCATTTGAAGTTGAAGGTGTGTTTTAAGTACCAATTTATAATAAGTGGGGGCAGCTTCATGCTCTTGTCAATGTCCTCCACCGTGGCATCGCCGCGGTCGACCATCATCATGGCCTGCGCCAGCGCCGGCACCACTGTTGCACGCAGTACAAACGCGCGCACACACACACACACATGCCACAATCCATTTGAAGTTGACGTCGCGTCCCAACTCCATGCTCTCCGATGCGCTCATGCCCTCATGTCTCTATGACAAGTACACAAACTTTATATGTTTTTGTCAATGTCCTCCACGGTTGCATCGCCGCGGTCGACCATCCTCATGGCCTGCGCCAGCGCCGGCACCACTGTTGCACGCAGTACAAACGCGCATACACACACACGCCACCATTCATTCGAAGTTGAAGTCGAGTTTGTACCTCAAGTTCATCCAGGTTCAATAAGCATGTGATGCTAGATCAGCAAATTAAAGTTTCATCAGTAGTTTGAAAACAGCAGAAGTTGAAGTTGCAGTAAAAGCTCATGCCAGTGCACACTTCACAAGGACGCACACACGTAACAAGGCCAGTAACTCCTGTCACCAACACCCCCACATCAGTCGCACTGACGGGCACCCACCAAGGTAAACAGGCAAAACGGGTGTTGGCCAAAACTGGCCACTGCCACTGCTGCTGACTGCGCCGCCACAGGCGACAACAGTGCGCACATCTGCACCGCAGACCAGCCCATTGACAACAGATATCACAAAAGAGGAAGTTGAAGTTTTACTCAAGTTGAAGTTCTACTCACGCAGGCGGTTGACAATGAAGCCGGGGGTGTCCTTGCAGCTGACGGGGTGCTTGCCCAGAGACTGCACAAAGGCCTTGCAGCGGTCAAACACGAGGGGGTCGGTCTGGTCCGTCTTGACAACCTCCACCAGCTTCATAACCTGTGTTAGAAAGACACCACGCACACGCACGAGGAGGTTTAATCCGTTTGAGGACGAATATGTACACTTCACGTACTACGTCGTATGTTGATGCGATAACATGCGTCACTGTTATCACGTCGTACGATTATTATTATGCCGTCTTGACAACCTCCACCAGCTTCATAACCTGCATACGAAAGACATCACACACACACACAAACTGGTACAGTTTTGTTTGACGACAAGTATCTATTTCGAAGTGGCATTCTACGTAATATTTTGATGCGATAGCATGCGTCACTGTTGCACGTGGTGTCATTATTACTATCCCGTCTTGATGACCTCCACCAGCTTCACGACCTGCGCATCGCACCACGCACACACACAAAGTATTAAAGTCCGTTTGAGGACGAAATACTTCGAAGGATATACTTCAGAAGCAGTACACTATGTAGTACTTTCATGTGATAAATTGTGCTGCACCTAGATCCGCACTGCATCACTGTCATAATCTGATTATTTTTTTGGTCTATTTGAGGACCTCCACCAGCTTCATCACCTGTGCGTCTCACAACACACGCAAATGCCGCTCACATGCCATGACAACCATTTTTTTTTACTTCGCACTTGGCCGGGATCTGGAT
Source organism: Ophiocytium majus (assembly GCA_032358315.1). Taxonomy (NCBI): domain Eukaryota; class Xanthophyceae; order Mischococcales; family Ophiocytiaceae; genus Ophiocytium; species Ophiocytium majus. Next base: position 18,483 of record JAULBY010023451.1, on the reverse strand, counting down.
TGTATCAATGATTGACCATGGTATTTATGAGTAAGACAGCATCCTTATGATTAACACGTACACACACACAGAGCGCGCGCGCCGTGCAAACCAGAAAAGCATCAGGGCCTCTGAAGACCCTATATATATACGCACACACTGAAGCATACTTGCATTACATTGATACAACCTTGTGTACTGATGATGATTAGTTATAAAAACAGGAGACATGTGGTCTGTGACAGGCGCCAGGACCCCCGCGCCACAACGTGTGCGCCTCTCTTATCATGAATTAGTGGAATGGATAGTGCACCTCACAAAGTCTATTCTGGCCACAGCTAACCCGTAAACCAAGCACAATAAGGACTACACATATGACATTGTACTCTGAATCATCCCTAGCCCCTCAAGGACACTGACCGGCGCATGTGGGTGTGGGGGCTGTCTGGTGCTTTTCACCGGGTGGAAAATCACCCCACAGGCATCGGCCTGGCATTTTGCCCCAGCCACGGCAGTATCTGGGCTTAGCAGCCTTGTAGGTTTCTTCCACATATGACCAGTGCGATCGCCCATGCCGCAGCTGCACCCGCAAGGGTGCCTCATAGTGCGACACGCCCAGCAAGTATGCATGGTAGTGGATGGCAAAAATCCATACTGCATACATCACTGGCACAACGCGCTTGCTGCCATGTGCTCTAAATGACGGCTAATACTTAAGCCTGCAAGCGGCGCGTGCGCTGAGCTCGCCTGCACGCGGTTGAAGAAGTGCAACCCTACCAACAGCTGCGACTGAATTTAACGCTGTGCACACCACTGGCGCAATCAATGCCTGCAACTGCCGGTGACTTATAGTGCGCTGAGCTCGCCTGCACGGGGTTGAAGAAGTGCAGCCCCACCACCAGCTGCGGCCGCCCGCTGGCCCGCGCCATCTCGCCTATCGCCAGCGAGCTCGTGTTGCTGGCGAGTATGCACTCCGGCTTGGTCAGCTCCCCCAGGTTCTGGTACAGCGGCAGCTTCACGGCCGGGTTCTCCGTGATAGCCTCGATGACTATATCCACATCCGCGAGCTGCCCCCGGTCCGTCGTGAAGCTCATGCGGTTGAGGGTGTCTGCCATCTGGCCCTCCGCATCGCTTTCCGTGAGGGTGCCCTTCGCCACGCTCTTGGCCAGCTGCCGCTTGAGGGAGCTTTCGATGCGCGCCCTGGGGTTGCCGTGCGTGTGGGTGGAGAAGGGCGTCGGCAGACACAAGGGGGGAGGTTGTGTGCCGGGGTGCGTTGGGCTGCCAGCGAGGCAAGATCCGGAGGTTGTGTGCTGTACACGGGCCAGTGTGTGGGCGGGGTTACCAGCAGTTTGAGGGATGCAGAGCTACTTAAGGCTGTGCGAACCATCAGGCCAAGGCACAGTGCTAGGCTGTCCAAGCCACACATGGATTCTGATGAACCTTGAAGTCGTTGTGCGTGTGTAGTTGACCAAGTCTCACCTGCCGGCATCTATTGCGGCGTCCGTCGCATCCACCCCCACGACCTTGTACTGCTTGCCCACGGCCATGGCTGCAGCCTGCATGATGCCGTGCCCCATCAGTCCTAGCCCCATCACTCCCACCTTGGCGATGCCTGGGCTGGCGGTGGAGCTGCTGCTGCTGCGATGACTGCCAGTTGTGGGCAGGCTTGCTGCCGACAGAACGGGGGCACTGCTGCGCAGGCGCAGTCCCTGCCGCGCGGCATTGCCGAGGACCCTGGCGCCACAGCCGCTGGCCAGCATGTTACCCCTAGCCGGCACAGCAACACAGTGACCTGGGAAATATGGGATGGCGGAGAGTGACACACGCACAAAGTGAGCAGTGCAAAAACGGGCGAACTGCAACTTGAAGTTATCAGAAATCCCCCTAAAAGTGGCAGTCAAAAACAGAGGTTTCAGAGCCGCATGTTTTGATCGACAGCTGTGCACGCGCAGCGTGGACACACAGGGCAACCCGCCGGCTGACGCCACCATGACGAAGAAAGTCCTGGCCAGCGCCACGGTGGCTGCCCTGGCGGTCGGAACCACCGCCTTCGCGCCCGCACCCGCTGCCACCTCGGCAGCGGCAGGCTCGACCACATGGCGCAGCAACAGCGGCAGCACTGGCGCCATCAGGCGGCGGCGCTCCTCCGTCACCACGATGGGCGCCAAGAAGGCAAGCCCTGGCTGTGCAGCTGCGTTGGTCGCCTCCTAGCAATGCCATGAGCGCCGTCCCTGGCCCTCCGCCCACACGTGGTTCGGCCACCAAACACAGCTGCAACCTGTGTGTGTGCGTGCGTGGCCAATGCACTGCCTGCAAACCCAAGCGTGGCGCACACCCCTCGCATCCCTGCTGCTGGCTGGCTGTGCTGCTCTGCAACAGGTTAGCTTCGGAGAGGAGAGCCGCAGGAAGCTGGTCCAGGGCATCAACCAGGTGGCTGACGCTGTCAAGGTCACTCTGGGCCCCCGCGGTCGCAACGTGGTTCTAGAGCGCAACTTTGGCGCACCCGAGATCGTCAACGACGGCGTGACCATTGCTCGCGACATAGAGCTGCCGGACCCGGAGGAGAACGTGGGCGCGCGGCTGGTACAGGAGGTGGCCCAGAAGTCAGACAACAGGTGAGGCAGTGGAGTGGCACAAAAGTTGTTTTTCTTGGCTCTGGTGTGTGTGTTGTAGGTCAGCGGTGGCAGACGTGCGGCTGCGCGGCGGTGAGCGATGCCATGCAGTGTGCCCATGCAGCTGCAACAACGCTGTGTGCACTGGCTGTCTGGGAAGCAGTGTTGCACAGGGTAAAAAACACAGTTGCAGAGCTGTTGCAGGGCAGCAAAGCTGTGCTGCTGAGCATGGTTTGCTCAGCAGCGCGCAGCTAGCGCCACATGTGCAATCTTATGGTGGCACCGCTCACAAAAGCATATCTGAAAAAGATAAAACCGGCAATGCAGCGGCTGACTGCCACAGCTTTGACAGCGGATCCACCAGAGCAGCGGCAGGAGTGCAGTGGCAACAACCTCAAGTGCACAAACTTCAAGTGCATCACAGTGATCCGGTTTCATGCAAGGCCGGTGTTGCCGCCCCCACATGAAGTTGGAGTTGATATTGGTGCACAGTATCCAGCGCGCCCATGGCACAGGCAAAAACCTTTGCAGCAGCAGGCGGGTAAGTTTTGTAAGTGTCACGCTGCTTTGTGTTCACCATGGCACGAGCATGAACTGCACTGCAGAGAAGCACGCGCAAGGCGGGTGAAGCCATGTTGCTGCTCGCCTCTGTTTTCACAGCGTCAGCCGCCAGTCAGTATCTTGAAGATGCTATCTTCAGCCCTCTTGGTAGCAGCAGCAGCAGAGGTGCTGAGCAGCAACAGCACTGAAACCTGTGTCTATGCCCAATCAGGGTGAATGGCATCTACTACGTACTATGAATGGCTACCTCTGGCTCCACAGTGCCATCACCACCAGTCATGTATGTCCACCCTCTTGGTAACCGCAGCAGCAGCAGCAGAAGTGCTCAGCAGCAACAGCATTGGTGCTGCCTATACTTCAGTCAGGGTTTAAGGCATCCCATGTTGAAGTGTATCTGCTGCCAGCATGTCACCCACAGCGGCAGCTGCATGGATCGCACACACACTACGCATCCACAGGGGTTTGACACTGTCCCTCAGTACTTGCAGTTTATACTCCAGCGTATTTACTGTTATAATTTATATTGATTTATAAAGTACATGAATCTGCATGTGTATAATACATGTTGCTACCAACTGTACATACTTCTGAGGTATTTCTTTTAATAGGTTCATTCATATTGTAGGCCCCTCGTTGCCCAGACGGCACACGGGCCTCACAAGAAGCGCAGCTAGCTGTGGCACGTGGTACAGCACAGAGATGTATGGCAGTTCCGGTACACATACTAGAAGCATTATTGTAACACATGCTTCCACTCGTACCTCATCTATGCACACTAATGGCGGCCTTGAGAAGTGGTAGAGACCTGTCACAATAGCTCATGCTTGACGTAGCAGTTTTTTGAATGGCGCCGGTGTGGGCGGGGTAGAAGCTGGTGACATGGCAACAGTTGCTATAACAATAACATGTGAACAGTGTTGACTTTGTACCAATGGTAAGGCAGGGGCCTCCGTTTTGCGGCATGTAGAGGGCTTGTCACCACCGCGCTGCACCTGCAAGTGCGCGGCAAGGTTTTTGTTGCCTGTGCGAACCCCGCCACTCACGGTTGCGTCGCTGCCGCCGCCTGCCGTGCCTGATGATGATGACAGGGCTGGCGACGGCACCACCACCTCCACCCTCATGACCCAGTCCATTGTCAACAACGGACTGCGCGCCATCACAAGCGGCGCCAACCCTGTCGAGGTGCGGCGCTTGTAGGTACACTTGCGGTTGCACTCTGCTGGCAGTTACAGAACAGTTTCACTGATGTGTGCGTCAAGGGGCAGGCATGCATTCGCGCACGCTGCGGCAACTGAACAGCAAGTGCTACTTCTACTGCAGAAGTATCTGTGAGGACGTGAGGCGGTGTCGGCAATTACACTTGAAGTTGCGCTTGCGGTCACAGGTGCGGTTACACATGTGCTGGCAGTCACAGAACTGTTTTCTGAGCGCGGATGGGGCTGCGCTAACCGCGCTCATGGCCGCGGCTGCCACCACGGTGATGACTGTGTGGGCACGCTTGCTGCGGCGGCCGGCGCATGTGCAGGCCTTGCTGAGTTAAGAGTGCCGCTTCCGCACCAGCGCACGTTGGCCTAGGTCATGCTCGGTCCCCAAGGCCGGCATTGCTATATTCTTCATATGAGTTTTTCAAGCATTCACTGCCAGTATAGTAGTATACCGAAGTACATGACTCCTGGCATTGCAAACCCATACAGTAGATAGTTTTGGTTGTGGTGCGTTTTTGTGTGTTGCGGCGCTCAAGCAGCGCTGCTTTGCGCGGTGCCCATGCCGTCGCCGGCAGCTTAATATTCATCCTAAGTGGAGAAATTTTGCTACGTTTTTCTTCTTTGTTGTGGTTGCTTCTGGGGGGGGGCGGGGACAGGTGCGGCGCGCCATTATGAAGTTGTGGGACATGCTTTCGTGCTCTGGCATGCTGACATGCTCTGGCATGCTGACATGCTTTGGCATGTTGACATCCTTTGGCATGCTGACATGCTGCGACATGCTGTGGCATGCTGGGTGGTCACAGGTGCGGCGCGGCATAATGAAGGCGTCTGACATGCTTGTGGCGGAGATCAAGGCGCTGGCCAAGCCCGTGAGCGGCATCAACGACTTGCTTGCCATTGCCACCATTGCCAGCGGCAGCGAGGAAATGGGCGGCATCATCGCCAAGGTATGAAGCCTTGCGTGTATGAAGGCATGCTAAGACATTAGTACCATCTACTGTACTAACATTTTGCCGGCTGCAGCAAGAACCTTGGCGGCACCACCGCCAAGGCAAATGGCCTTGTGCACATGCAGGTTGTTTTCATGCTTCCGAAGTTGTTGCCAGCGCCAGTAATGACATGGACGGTATCATCGCCAAGGTGTGTGGCTGGCCTTGTGCATATAAATCATGTTTAATACACATGAACTTGTATGCTACACTGATTATATATGTATGTATTCCAAAGCGGTATTGGTATGCATCCGGTGGTGGCAGCGAGGACATGGGCGGCATCATCGCCAAGGTATTCGGCTGGCCTTGCGCGCATAAGCCACATGCAATACTTCAAGTACACGACATGACGCTACTGACACCATGGTAATGTGCCATGGGCCTATCGCCACGCCTGTTTGTGAACAATTATCCAGCATGCTTTAGCCCATTTCTCGGCTGCCTGGCGCTCTTCGCCGCCGCTTCAAAGTCGTTCAGGAACATGAGAGAGAAAAAAAAGGCAGCACCTGGCGATGTGCCCATGCCCATATATGCTGCCCTGAGTAGGCGCAAGTTTTGCTTTGTTCACTCCCTTGCGCGGGTCACCCCAGGGTGACGGCCCCTATCGGCGGAGAGACCTAGAGCTTATCGCTCCAAGATGAGTTTTCATATGGCCATAGCTATTCTGGACGATTTCTCAGCACGTTTTGCCCCATTTCTCATCCCGTTTTGGCCCATTCCTCGGCCGCCTGGTGTCCGCCTCCGCACAGGCATTTGAGAAGATTGGCGAGAATGGCAGCACGGTGGTGGAGGAGTCGCAGACGCTGACAGACGAGGTGGACTTCACGGAGGGCCTCACGCTGGAGCGCGGCTTTCTCAGTCCCTACCTCATCAACGACAGCTCGCGCCAGGTGGGCTGTTGTGCCTGTGCGCTGCTGCTAATTCCTTGTGTAATTCACCTTGCAGTACCACGTGGAGCTTGTGGTGCTTCTGCTGCTCTGACTTGTAGTTTGTGTAGCTGCTGCTAATGTGACTGCAAGTTAGCTCATTTATGCTGCTCCAACTTGCAGGTTGTACTCCCTTCTGCTACTCCATTTTGTAATTTGCTCTCTCTTCTGCCCCCATTTGCTGCTTTAACTGCAAGTTTACATGCACATCGCACAGCTGCAAGCGCGTATCTCGCCCAGCCTCTGCAGCAACACATGTGTAGGGTTCAGGCGCTCCGCATCCCTATTTTCAACCACCCCCCCCACCCACCCCAAAAAAATCAACAACCCCTCCAGGTGTGCGAACTCAACAACCCGCGCATCCTCGTGACGGACAAGAAGATTGACTCGGTGAACGAGCTCATACCGCTGCTGGAGGGCATGGTCCAGCGCAAGACCCCCCTCCTCATCATCGCGGAGGACGTGGTTGGCGAGGCCATGAGTGCGCTGGTTGTCAACAAGATGCGTGGCGTGCTGGACGTGTGCGCGGTGAAGGCCCCCTCCTTTGGCGACCGCAGGCGCGCGTACCTCCAGGACATTGCAATTGCGACGGGGGCGACGTACGTCGCGGACGAGGTCGGCATCACGCTGGACCAGGTGAGCAATGTTCATGAATTCACGTGAATCCATGGGTGAATCAGTTGGTGACCGCAGGCGCGCATACCTGCAGGACAGTGCCATTGCATCGGGGGCGACGTACGTCGCGGACGAGGTCGGCATCACGCTGGACCAGGTGAGCAATGTTCATGAATTCATGTGAATCCATGGGTGAATTAGTTGGTGACCGCAGGCGCGCGTACCTGCAGGACAGTGCCATTGCGTCGGGGGCGACATACGTCGCGGACGAGGTCGGCATCATGCTGGACCAGGTGGGTAATGTTCATGAATCCACATGAATCATGGGTGAATGGGTGGCCGTACGCGCGCGTGTTGCGACGGGGGCGACGTACTTTTCGGAGGAGGTCGGCATCACGCCGGACCAGGCGAGTGATGTTCATGAATTCACATGAATTCATGGGTGAATTGGTGACCGCAGGCGCGCGTACCTGCATTTGCTACTGGGATGACGTACACCGTATGTCGCAGAGGAGATCGGCAGAACGCTGGATCAGGTGAGTGATGTTCATGAATCCACATGAATCCATGACTGCATGAATTTATGAATGAATGGCGACGCAGCCACGGGCACCAAGTTGCGGAAGAGGTCGGCATCAAGGTGGACCAGACGTGTTAGCATGCTATACATGCCTCTATACCTGGGAGTATGTACGTGCTGTACACACACCAAATGTACTTCAAAAGCACACGCGCGCACACACTTGCGAATAACATGTATTTCGTTGGCTGCCTCCTGCCCTGTGCTGAGCAGGTGCGCGAGAGAATGCTGGGCACGTGCACACAAATGCATACCTCTTGAAGTACATGCTACTGGAGTATAGTTTAAGGATGTGTTTAACACTATGTTCATAGTACCCCTCACGGTTGCATAATAACACACGTGTATGCACATACCTTGTGCTGAGCAGAGGACGTGCTGGGCACATGCAAGCGCGTGGTTGTCAGCAAGGGAGCAGACCAGCTTTGTGATGAATGGAATATCCTGCTATCATTTGTGCAAGTCATGAACTTGAAGTTCACTATGTGTATGTATACACATTTGTATTGTTACATACTTCTGAAGTATACTTCGAGTACTTGCGAAAAATGTTTAAAGGCCGCTGCCGCCTCCCCTTCTCTGCTGAGCAGGTGCGCGAGGACATGCTGGGCAAGTGCGAGCGCGTGGTTGTGAGCAAGGAGCAGACCACCTTTGTCACGGACGGGACCTTTGCGGAGGCCGTGGCGCGGCGCATTGCCACCATCAAGCGCGAGCGCGACGCCTCCGACAGCGAGTTTGACCAGGAGAAGTGCGACGAGCGCATTGCCTCGCTGGGGGGAGGGATCGCGCGCATCAAGGTGTGTGTGTGTCTTACACACGTGTACACCATCCCGTAACGTAACACACTGTCCTGCTCCACTAGAAGTACTTGCAAGTGTTGCGCGAGCACAATGCCTCCGACAACGAGGTTGGCCAGGAGAAGCGCGACGAGCGCATTGCCTCGCTGGGGGGGCAGGGATCGCGCGCATCACGGTGTGTGTGTGTGTGCGTGTGTGTTTTGTGTGACACGCTTGTGCACCGTCCCGCAACATAGTACCGCTCTACTTGAAGTACTTTAGAAAGTATTACGCAAGCGCAATGCCTCTGACAGCAAGCGGGAGAAGTGATGAGTGCACTGTCTCGCTGGGGGGCGGGGGGGATCGCGCATCAAGGTGGGTGGGTGGGTGGGATGGGCGTGGTGTGCGTGTGCGTGTGACACACGTTTACACTGTCCTGCAGCACAGTACTGTTACCATTCTTCAAGAAGCACTTGCAAGTATGCATGGTGGGTGGGTGGGTGTGGGGGGGTGCATGTGTGTGTCTGTGGGTGGTTGGGGGGGGGGCAGCAGTTGGTGGAGGAGAGTGACGGCTGTGCTGGAGTCGGCCTGCAGCACTGGTGGATATGTGGATGCCACCAGTGGTAATGCGTGTCTGCTGCTGTCGTATGGCGTCATGTTCTTCAGGATACAATGGCACGCAGGTATGCAGCAAGACAAGTCGTCCCTACTATGTTAGTCTACGTACTTCGAAGTACATTTACTGCTGAACTGTGATAAATTTTGGAAGTGTGTACTACATGCCGTATCGTATAACTTTTTTTAGATGTATACGTGTATACTAGTGTATGTACACGTCTAAAGCATACTTCTGAGTGTGCGTGAAATATGAAGTACAGACAACTTTAGGAGTACACCACACTATGACGTCTACATGCGCATACAAGCACAGTAGTTGTTCCACAGTCACGGCAAAAAAATGAAAGGCTGATAATCCAGCTCAACTGGTGTACCACTTCAACAGTGTCTACTGCATCAACTGCGCTGCCGATTTCACGTACAGCCCAGCAGTGATGACAACATCAACTTCGCTGCAACTGCTCAGCAGCGGCCCGCTGAAGCCGCTCCAACACCCCATTGCCGCCGCCATCCAGGTTGGCGGGAGACGGAGCTCAACAGGTGCAAACAATCTCCGTGGTGACTAAACTAACATTATTGTTCAACATGTACATTTACTTGGGGAGACCTGGAGCTTATCGCTCCTGGATGAGTTTTCACACCCCAGCAGTACAATGGAAACCTGACCGGTCCCAAAAAACGCTTGCCACCGCCGCCGCCGCCGCAGGTCGGCGCCGCCACTGAGACGGAGCTCAAAGACAAGAAGCTGCGCTACGAGGACGCGCTCAACTCGGTGCGCAGCGCGCTGGAGCTGGGGGTGGTGCCCGGTGGGGGCGCGTGCATGTCGTACCTGCAGCGCGCCATGGAGGAGAAAATTATGGCGGCGTGCGCGAATGAGGACGAGAGGACGGGCGCCGACATCCTGCTGCGCTCCATGAGCGCGCCGTGCATGCAGGTGAGTGGGTGTTGAATTTTGTGTGTTGTTGAAGTTCTTAAAGGTTCATTGTTGAAGTTTGATGTTGAAGTGCGCTGCAAGTGCAGCGTGCCGTGGAGGAGAATTCTGGCGGCATGCGCGAATGAGGATGAGAGGACGGGCGCCGACATCCTGCTGCCCTCCATGAGAGCGCGCCGTGCATGCAGGTGAGGGTGGCGTTGAAGTTTGTGAGTTGTTGAAGTTGGGCATGTCAAAGTGTTGAAGTATGGAGTTTTGTGGTGAGCTGACGTGTCTCGACAGTGGCGGCTGCACGCCCTCGCAAGCTTGAGACAGTCCACCGAATCTAAATTGTCAACGATCCCACCCCAGAGCGAGTAACACATGCGCGCACCACTGTGTGGGTCACGGATTGCATAGCATGCGGTGTCAGCAGCAATTTACCCCCTCGGCAGTCGGTCTCACGGTCTAGCCTCGCTTCACCGCTGCTGCCACCGGCGCCGTATCGTCACAAGATTGCCCACATGTTGCAAACCTGTGAAAAATGACCCTTAGTCAGTATCACCACCTGGCCTCACCTCACCACTGCCGTTTTGGCTGCCACCGCCACGTTGCCACTGCCCACAATGTTGCTCAAACCGTGAAAGTAACCCTCTTAGTCAGTCTCGCCACTTGCCATCTCTTCACGGCTACCGCTGCTGCCGCCACACCGTCACAGATTGCTTACAATGTTGTCATAACTTAGAAGTACCCCCTTGGTCAGCGTCACCACCTGGGATCACTTCACCGCTGCCGCTGCCGCCGCTGCATCGCCGTAGATTGCCTACGATGTCATCAAAACTGGAAGTAACCCCTAGGTCAGTCTTGCCACTTGCCCGCACTTCACCGCTGCCGCTGCCGCCGCCGCTGCCGCCGCCGCGTCGTCTTAGATTGCGTACAATGCGGGAGTGGAGGGCGGCGTGGTGTGGGAGAAGACCAAGAAGCGCGAGTTTGGCTTTGGCTACAACGCCGCCTCCGCTGAGTACGGCGACCTTTTTGAGATGGGCGTCATCGACCCCGCCAAGGTGGGTTGTTGTTGGCAACTTCAACACGTTGTTGAAGTTAACTTCAACATTGTTGAAGTTGGTGCCGCGTGCGCACCATGTTCAGCATGTTGATGTGTGTCTGAGTACGGCGACCTCTTTGAGATGGGCGTCATCGACCCGCCAAGGTGGGTTGTACAAGTTGTTGTTGGTAACTTCAACAGTTGAATCCAACTTCAACAAGCTGTTGAAGTAGGTGCTGCGTGCACACCGTGTTCTGCATGTTTGTGTGCGTCTGAGTATGGTGGCCTCTTTGAGATGGGCTTGATCGACCCAACCAAGGGGCGTTGTTGTTGGCAACGTCAACAAATTATTGAAGTCTACTTCAACAAGCTGTTGAAGTAGGTGCCGATGCCCGCCGTGTTCTGCATGTTGAAGTGTACGCTGAGCTCGTTCATATGAACGCCATCGATCTGGTCAAGGCGGGGCTGTCTTTAAACAACTTCAACACATTGTCTTTGTCAACTTCAACACATTGTCTTTGTCAACTTCAACACATTGTCAAAGTTGGTGGTGTAGCAGTGCTGCTTTCCGTTGCAGTGGATGTGTGTGGAAGGCGACCTCTAATGCAAGCACATGCCCTCTGTTTCTGCTCATTCAACACTTCAAAGTGTCCCACAGGCATATATAGCTTGTAGCTAGTAGTACTTCCATTACACTGCAACAGCGCGTGCCATGGACACTGCTGGCCACGATGCTACTGCTGATCACCTATGGTCACCCCCCCTCCCCATGTGTACGTGCCCCCCCCCCTGCAGAAGTGCTGCTCAATTAACCAGTGGTGCTCTTGCGACGCCTTCCATGTGTCAACTGCAGGTGACCATCAACGCCATTGAGAACTCTGCGTCGGTGGCGTCCCTGGTGTTGACAACGGAGGCCCTCATCACGGAGATCCCCGCCGTCAAGCTTACCGAGAAGCAGGAGAACGCCGCCTACGACAATGGCAACGGCAACAACTACATGTAAACTCACGCCCCCGTCACCACCGCCGCCGCCGCCGCCACGCCACACCGATCCCCTCTGCCACCAGCACAGCTGGCCCCTTTGCTGCCGTCTATTGGGGCATGCGGCTGCCGCGTAACGCCGCCGCGCGCCGCAAACGCTGCTGACAGTGCGTGTGGCTGCAAGCGACGGCCGTGGACCGGGCTCGAGGGGGGAGGCGGGGGACAGAGAAGCAGTGCTCAGCAGAGCATGGGACTCCAGCTTTGGGGGTAGGGCGCGCTAGAGGCACAGAGGCAGCCTGCCGCAGACTGTGCCCCCCCCTGCCACCTGTGCTGGCAGCAGCAGGGCGTGCTTCGCAGGCTTTGGTAGGCGAGGGAGGGAGGGGTGTTGCGAGGCTGCACGGGATCACAGGCAGATTTGTCGTGTTTTTTTCTTTGAGCCGCCCGTCGCTTGCGTTTGCGGCTCTCGGCGCGCCTGCTCTTGGCGCCGCTCCCGCCCCGCCACTGCTAGTGCAGCATCCCATGGGTGGCTGCGTTGGCCACCAACATTATAGTAACATAACATGAAAAATCATGACATGTGGTTGCATATATCTGTGCGCGTGTGTGTGCACATGCAGTCACTTGGCGGTGAAACATGTGACAGTGTTACATGTCTGCAACACCACCCGTCTTTTTGAAATAAGTGTACTTCTGAAGTGTATACTGTACTCCATGTATACTGTACTTCAAGAGTATACTTCTAGTGTACTTCGAAATATTGTACCGGCACTACAGTACATACCTAGTACCAGTATACTTCTGAAGTACCTTTTAACAAAAGTACTTCTACTTGAAGTATGCCGCAGTGTTCTTCGGAGCATTATCAGCTGCTATATGTAGATACAGGAGACCTGCATTAGCAAAAAAAGCAGGCAGGTCGCCACTGGCACGCGCGCCTCTCCTCACCGCTGGACCAAGCAATGCTGAGCGCCAGCAGCAGCTAGCGAAGCAGCAGCAGCGAGCGAAGCAGCAGCAGCAAGCAAAGCAGCAGCGACACACACGCGAACTCACACCCTTCTGAACCGCTAGTAGCTGTTGAGTCACACGGCCGACGGTGTTTGCACGCACATCACCACCCATTCTCGCACTCCCAACACTGGGGTGTTATCTTCTGGTGTGGGGGACAGACCTGCAGTGGTGGCACCTCGCGACAGCAACGAACCGCACAAACTGCCAACACGGGACTTGCACCGGCGGCTACACAACCCCACCCTAGCCTCCGACGCGGCCATCACACTGTGGTGCGGGGTAAGGGCGCCCGAAAAATCAGTCATAACTTCAAAAGATGAGGGAAGGGACAGGGAGGGAGGGAGGGGGGGGGAACACACAGACGACCACTACTTCAACATGGGAACTTCAATTTGAAGTGAGGGGGGGCTCTGCGCGGGTGCAGCAGTAGTTGGGGGGCAGGAAGGGGCAATCGGTGCCGCTGCATTGCACAGCGTCGCCCAGTGGGTATGTGGCATCTGACAACGGGGTTCCTGGGGACCGAAGGTGTTTGGACATGATCAGGAACTGCCACGCTGGCGGTGTAGTGCTCAGCGACCGCGCTCTGTGCTCAGCAGCAGGGGCTCCGTCCGCTCAGCAGCAGCAGTAGCAGCGCCGCCAGCGCTCGGCAGCGCTCCGCGCCCCACCAACATCAGCACATCACCCCTGGCTCAGCGGAGCCAGCAGTGCTCAGCAGCAGCGTCCGCGTGCTCAGCAGCAGCGCCCACGTGCTCAGCAGCAGCGCCCGCGTGCTCAGCAGCAGCGCCCGCGTGCTCAGCAGCAGCGCCCGCGTGCTCAGCAGTAGCGCCCGCGTACTCAGCAGCAGGCGCTGCCATGGATGCTCACGCGTGGGCAGTCGCAGCGGCCGTCTGTATAGCAGCCTCCACCGTGGCTTCGTCGAGGGGCTGGTTGTAAAGCTTGGCAACGACCGCTAGACCCGGGAAGTTGTGCCTCATGAGCTCGGCCAGCTTGGCCAGCTCGCCGTGGTCGTCGTTGGGCGCGTAGGTGCCGGAGCCATTGTCAATGATGAGCACGTGAACGCCGTGGCGCTCGGTCACGTACAGCTCGCCTGCGCACGCGCGTGTGCGCACAGCAACAGGGGTGGGGGGGGAAGGTGTGATGTTTTGTTGCGCGTGATGCAGGATGATGTACTCTAGGCATACTTCGGAGCCGTCGTCGATGATGAGCACGTGCACATGCACACAGGGGAGGGGGGGGGGGGAGACGTGATGTTTTGTCTACTCTGATGACATGGTTTTCAATGACGAGCACGTGCACGTCGTGGCACTCACAGCTCGCCTGCGCATGGTGTGCAGGGTGGTGTGAGGGTAGGTTCAGGTTCTGGCTGACACATGGTGTTACATGTATTACATAGTATAAACCAACCTACTACTTGTAGCATGTACTTCGGAAGTACACTTCACACACAGCGGATGTGCATGTACCATTACGTAGTATAAACCAATCCACTACTTGTGGTGTGGTACTTCGGAGGTATGCTTCACACATATAACGGTACCACCCAGAAGTAACTACTTGCGCGGAAACGTGCATGCAATTGCGCTCAGTCACGCACAGCCCGCCTGCGCTATGTGCGGACTTGCACGTGTGCAACATCGCACGGAGGGGGTTTGTGTGTGCCAGGTGTCAGGGCAGCTTCAGTTTGTGGCTGAACAAGGGAACCAGGGTTCGATGTCCACAGTGGTACATGTCGCTCTCTTTGTTGGTAGATGCGCAAAACTGTGATATGTACGTATACTTCTAAGTATATACTTCAAAAAAACTTCCATGTATATACATGTGTATATATCACATATATGGTGTCTATAAGTATACGGAGCCGCGCACGGCCATTGCTTCATGCCGGCTTGCATGACCTGGGTTGTTGCACGCCCTGAAGTGCTACTAGTAGTGTACTTTTGAAGTTTTGAAGTAGACATACTTAAACTACTTCTTGAAGTACGTTTTTCATTACAGCGGCACTGCCACAAGCGCACCTGAACAACCACACATACAAAAAACACTCAACTTTCTCATGCACACCTAACAAAACAGCTTCTGCCCGGCCTGGCACCTTGCGAAAGGCGACGGTTGGCACGTCTGGTTACCTGAGCAGTGGGACACCTGCTGTGAGGTGGTAGGGCATCATTGATAGCGCTAGGAGGGCACGCCAGACAACAGAAAAAAAGAACTTGCCAGGGGGAGGCATGCTTCTCCAACATCAGCGGTCCGTCCCTTAGACAGCATATACTTCCTCCGTGGCGCCACAATGGTGACTGCCTTGCTCACTACACTTGTAGGCCTTTTGACAACGGGCACACATGGCCTCTTACCTTTGGCGCAACTGCCACCAATGATACCGACGACTACCATTCATACGGCTATGGTATAAATACCAATATTATGCCGAAGAAGTTCAGAAGATAGCATACTACTGTGGTACACAATACTCCAGCACACTACAAACTAGTACAAATACAGATTGTTTACCAAAGCATGTCCTTCGAAGAACACATAGTAACAACAAAAACGGCCCAACTCACCGGCATACACCACCTCCGTGGCGCCATTGGCCATGACCGCGTGCTTGCTCATAAAGTCCTTCGACGACGGCAGCAAATTCGCCAGGTAGTCATCCGCGTCCTTGTGCACCGTCTGCGAAAACCTCATGATCCCTCCCCTCACAATCACGTACGTGAATGGCACGCCCCCCTCCTGCCCCTTAATCGCCGCGGCGGCGGCGCCAGAGCCCAGGGTCGGCAGCAGAGTGGCCTTCTCCACCTGCCCATACTTGAACATGCGCAGAAAGTCGTCGCCACTGTTGAGGGAGAGCTTGTCTGTGGGGGTGAAGACCCCCGCTACGCCTGTGTAGAGGGCTGTGTGGGCGGTGTGCACCATGGCCATGACGGCAGCGGACTGCGCGCCCGTGCCAAAGATCACCTGCACGCGGCGGGGTTGGTGTGTACAAGTGTGATGTTCATGAACATTTACACGTGTGTACATGTACAGAAACTTCAAGAAGTATGTGCACCATGGCCATGACGGCGGCGGACTGCGCGCCCGTGCCAAAGATCACCTGCGCGCGGCGCGGAGCCAAGTGGTGTGTACATGTGAAAGAAACCAAAAAGGTGACTGAGCCCAGGTGCTCCCGTGGCTGGGGCAGAAAGCCAGGTCGAAGCCTGTATGGTGATCTATCCACTTGGTCAGAACCAGTGGCCATGTGTGTGATGTTCATGTACGTTAACATGTGTGTAAATGTACATGAACTTCAAGAAGAACGTGCACATACTACGTAGTACTTCAAAGTACACGTGTCCAAGTTTTAGCTACTAGTGGTGGTGTGCACCATACCATGGCCATGACTGCGGTGGACTGCGCGCCCGTGCTAAAGATCACCTGCACGCGGTGCAGAGGGAAGTGGTGTGTACATGTTTATTATTATTCATGAATCATGAACAAGTGTGTGTCCATTGTTGTACCTGTGCACCATGGCCATGACGGCGCGGACTGCGCGCCCATGCCAAACATGACCCGCACAGCATGTAGGTGATACCGTAGATAAAGGTGGCATAATAATAGATGCACATTGATTTTTAACGCACATATGCTAGTATACGGTTCGTATAAAATACTTGCAAGTATGCGTGTACATGACAATTGTTCTGTTCTCCGCCTTTCAGGCGGTGGTTGCACACTTTTCACGCACAGCTCGGAATTACTGTGTAGTTGTGCAATAACAATTGAACGGGGCTAAGCGCAGATAGTTGCTGAGCACAAACTGCCAGGATGGGGCAACAAGTCACATCCCATGCAGTGCTCTTCTGGCGTGGTTCATACTGCACATTTAGCACAATCACAGTTCTGTCACATACCCTATATACGCATACTTCAAGTACTTGTTGAAGTAAACGTGTACTTCAGAAGTATACACATACAGGTCTCTACATGTACATGATCATATATTCATGTACATTGCACACACACATATACATCTTGTGCAGCAGTAAACATGCGGCCAACGCCGCTGACGCAAATAAGCTGCACCAGGCACAGCGGAGATTTCGGCACGCTTCAGCACGCTCCCGCCGAGACTGTGACACAGTCACCGACACCTTACCAACCAATGACCACACCTGCTACTGTCCGCTGCTGGCACCGTCTTCGCTGCCACTGCCGAGATCTGGACACAGGCACCGATACCTCACCAGCCACCCACCACGCCTGCTACCGTCCGCTGCCAGCACCATCTCTGCTGCCACTGCACACACACGCCGCGGCGCAACAGGCGCACACCACTCCCTTTTACGCACCTGCGCCGAGTGGTAGTCTTTGTTCCAGCCCTTTGTGAGCAGGCCCTTGCCGTCCTCGCTCTGGAAGATGGTCTCAACGCCGTATAGGTGCAGCGTGTACGTGCTGAACACACGGATGCCCGTGAAGTTGTTTCGCACCGATGCCTGCGGGCGACGCGGGGGCAGCGGCAAAGCGGCGGCACACCGTGTGGGTGCGTGGTCACAAAGGGGGCTATTGGCGGCAAGCATATCCCCCGGGGCTGGCACGCGCCAGAAAAATACAGAAACGGTGAAGGCATTAACGCACCTGCTCACACAATCATGTTACAAGCAGCATGGCTCGCTCGCAATTTAGTGCGCTTTGATAAACTGTCGTACGCGGTGTGGCGGGGTTTGAAGGCCATGTTGCTGGCCACCTGCTTGGTATACCAATGATGATGTGCAAATTCTTACTTGGTTTGATACGGGTCTCGCTTTAGTGCGGGGTTTGGCAAGGTTGCCACTACAGCACACAAAATCGCGAGTGCACTGCACTAAGAAACCACGTGTGTTATGTTTCACTCCCTGTCTAGGAGCTCCCGATAGTTCGGGCTGTTGACCTCATCAGTGCATGCGAGCGCGGTGGCCTGTGCTGCTGCTGTCACCCCCCCAAGCCCCAGCAAAGACAGAGGTGGCGTCCTGCTGCTAGCGCTGCCCGTTAGCTGCTGCCTGATGCGTGCCTCGACTGCAAAATGCTGTAAATGCAGGGCAGGCCGTGACAACAACAGCACCTCCTGCAGCAAGTACACCAGCAGGGCACCTGCTGGGTTGTACGCACGCTGTGGTCAAGGGTGCCGCTGCCGCCACTAGCTGCTGAACCGCACAGGCCCGCCGCCACCGCCGCACTATGTCGTAGGAAACCTTATTGGGTGAATGCCCAACACAAACAGCGCGCACGCGCACAGGCAGGACCAGCAGCAGCTGCTGCGGCTGAGGCTAGCCGCAAGCGCAGCTCATCACACGCCGGCAAGCTCCGCAGACGGCAGACTTCCTGTCTCCCCCCGGCGCACCTTAACTCCAGTGTCGGCTGAGCGATCGCGTTGGCCGTGGCCACTTCCGCTTAGCCTGCCAAACAACGAGCCCAAACCCGACCCCACACCCCGGGCGCCCGCAGCGGCTTGGTTGAGGGTGTCCGCGGCGCTCATGGTTCCAATAGCAGCGTGTACACGGTAGAAACAGCAGGGGTGTAGTGGCAGGCACCGGAGATCCTTGCGCGTGTCCTGCGAGGAAGTTTCCTGTTTTGGGGGGGTAAGAGCCTTACTAAGAGGGGGAACCGGCTCCTCCGGTAAGAGGGGGAGGGGAGGGGGGAGGGGAGGGGGGAGGGGAGTG
>JAULBY010023440.1:0-17872 GCA_032358315.1 Ophiocytium majus | reverse complement strand
CATATATGCATCAGAGGTGCAACCTCACAAGGCACCAGTACTTTTCACTGCGTTTGACACTGTTCATGCATCCACGACAGAGCTGCAGCGTAGCACTTGTGGCATGGCGAAACATGCATTGTACTACTTTTAGTAAGTCTACGTAAAAATTTGGCAAGGACAGGCATGCACACAATGAATGCTCTAAACGCGATTACGGTACTTCGAGAAGCACACACTGTTTGCACCGCGTGTGAGCACTGCCATCACCTGTGCAGCCATCCTGTGCTGGTGTGGGGACCCTGCCCAGGGGGCAATAGACACAGCGTGCCGAGCCACCATCCGAGTACTTGTCGGCGGCGCACTGCTTGCAGCCACCCACGCCGTTAGGTTCCCAGCCAGGGGCACACTCTGCACAGCACGAGGGCCACCAGTGCCAGCAGTGACAGCAGCAACCGCAGCAGCAGCAGCAGCAACATCCTCAGTTTCTGCGCATGACGAACCTCTTGTGTGTGCATGCGGGTGGTGTATGGCGGAGCAAAGCAGCCAGCACTAAGACTACGTACAGTGCTTGGTTAGCAGCAGTGTTTGCTGCACCTATGCACCTATTGCATATTGGGGGCAAGAGGTGTTACCGCCACTCGGTTCAACAGCAGTCGCAAAAACTGTAGCAGTGACGCCTGCGTGCTCAGCTCAGTAGAGCTGTTCATCGCATGTGCAGCACATGACATTGCACATCCGTGCATACATGTAGCGCCACACAGAAATGTTACGGTACCATTGCTCGAAGCCGAAACCTACCAAGCACATGCCACAACGCGTTGCCAAGTGTGATACCTTACATTCAGAGTGCTTACAAATGTATGCATGTACTCACGAGTGCAGGCCATGTGGTCCGCATCGGGCCTGGAGCCAGGCGGGCACTGCACACACTCCGCGCCTGCGGCAATGGCGTTGCCCTTGCATGCAGGGCAGCCACCACCAACGCCAGCGTGCCCAGGTGCGCAAGCTGCTCAGCACAAGCAGGTAACCAAGGCCGCAGCAGCGGCATGCATGTTAGGGTGGAAACAGTGACACGGGCACAGGCAGCACCAGAAGCAGCCAGCACCAACCACAGGCTGTGTGCAGGATTAAGGCGGTTTCGATGGAGGTTGCCTACAGGCTGCAGCAGCAAGAGCAGTGGTGGCGTTGGTAGCACCGGTATCCACAGTCGCAGCTACAGCTGTGTGGACCTTGAACTGCAAATCAACTTCAAACACAACTTCAAGGTGCTGCCTGGCCATGCCACTGTCAGTGATGCAGGACAGAAAAGTGCGTGCATGATGACCGCCGCCAACACACAAGCAAGTGGCGCCACAGTAGCATTGGCGCGCCCCCCGCCCCATCAGCACGCCCCACCATCATGTAAGCACTCACTGTCGCAGCACGTGTGTGCCTTGTTGACCAGGTAGCCTTGTGGGCACTTCTGGCACTGCGCGCCCGCACCGCCAGCCGAAAATGTGTTGTCGCAGCACTGCTCACAAAACTTGCCACCCGTGCCTGGCTTGCACACTATCAAAGGGATGCAAAGGCAACGCAAAGTTGATTAGGGAGGGTCACACCACAGTTCTGGCATTGGCTCGCAGTTTTTATTGTTGGGCAAAAGCGCACTTTGCCAGTTGGCGGTCAACAATGTCTGTTACCCCCAGACATGCTCTGCAGTGTCGGTGCCACCGGCACTGTGACAGCAGCCACCATTGCCCCCCCTGCCTGCTTGCACACTGCCACCGAAACACAAGCAAAGAGTGCATGGTAAAACAACAGGCAGATGCCGCAGCCCATTGCCATTGTCTGGAGCATGCGTTTTATGTGCGCAACTGATGGGCACCACGCGTGTGTGCCCGTTGGTCGGCAGTTGGCGAGTGGCACCAAAGGGGTCTAGAAAATATGAGAAAGGCAAAAACATCCCAAGACCCGTTTGCTGGCACAGTGTCTGCTTGCCCAAACACAATCGGTTGAGGCGCAAACGGACAAAGAGAAAACTTCGAGGTGAACTCACCACATGCGTCGCGCCCGGCTGTGGGCTGCTTCCCGGGGCCGCAGTCAAGGCACTTAGCGTACTCCCCACCGGTGGAAAAAGTATTCCCCGTGCACACGTTGCAAGAGCCACGTGAGTCCTTGCCATACCCGGGTTGACACTGGGAACACGCCGTGTGCTCCGCGTTCGGGCGCGAGCTTGCTTCGCACACGAGGCAGGGGCGGAAGTAGGGGGCGGCCGTGCTCAGCCCCGCCGCCGCAGTGAGGCCTACGCACTCATGGCAGTCCACGCCGCCTCTGCGAAAAAAAGGGGAGTCCGGGCCAGAGAAGGGTGCGCAGCAGGGGGGAGAGTGAGCGCATCTCCGAGTCGCACGCGCTTCCTGCACATTGTACAGTTGATGGGGCAATGCGCATATACATATACATTTTATACAGTTACCGGCTGCCAGTAACCGTATGCTACCATAATGGAGAAGCTATGGATAAGTGGCATGTCCCTTCGCCTCAATGGTGAAGTAAAAGTTCAGCAGCATGTACTTCAAGTTGCGGTGGCCGGTCATCTGCTGCCCGGAGAGCGCAGCAGCTTCGCAAGCGACGTGTCCAAGTCGGGGCGGTCTGACCCGCCACTTCAACGGAGGTACCACGAAGGAGCGCCAACCAGCCAAGGTTGTGTGCATTGTCAATGGGACAAGCACACTGCCAGCAGCTGGAAGGGTGTACCCCAGGCCACACGCATTAATCACAAGTACTGCAAAGGAGGATTCAGAACCAGAAGCGACGCTTGTGCGTGTCGTTATGTACCAGCTTGGATCATGCAAACTTTGCACTTCGAGCTGCGGAGCAGCAGCCTGTTGCCCCTGCTTACTAGTAGGAGACAAGAACGCAGTGTGTGCGGGCCTCTGTGCCAATGCAGGAGGTGCAAGTGGCAGCATGCCTGCGTTGCTGTAGCTTTTGTACCTGCGCTCCTCTCTGAACGTGGCCTGCCACACCGGCCTGTGATGCCTAATCAAAACTGCTACTAAAGGGTTGCAAACTGCTGCCTTCGCAAGTACTTTCCAGGTCGACACTGCCCATGGCCCATGTGCCCCCCGCCAGTCAGTGCCTGCGCAGGACTCAGCGAGCACGTACTTCATTCTTCAAAGTTACTAGCCCTGAGCCATTCCTAGTTTAACAGCATGTGTGTACTGACGTGTCCGGCCACAGCGCCTAAATGCACCGCGTATTCACAGCTGTGGACGTGCAGTGCTTTGCTGAAAGTACCTACTTGGGCAGCTTTCGGCTAATGTGGTGACTGGGCTCACTTAGACGCTGTTCAGGAGCATTACCCGGTGTCGGCAGCCAAGTGGCACAGTTATCTTTGCCCAAGCACAGCAGCTGGGGCGCAATGCCGGAGGCCAGACACCACACTCACCAGGAGCGAAGGCATGCTTCGTAAAATTTGGTACTTCTGAAGTACTTGCTTTGACAGCTCTCGACTCACCTAGAAGGAAGGCAGTCAGTACACGCAGTACGGCTGGCATTGGGCCCATACCCCTTAGGGCACTGCTCGCAAAGGGCACTAGGGCCGCCAGTGGAATAGGTAGTGCCGGGGCATGGAAGGCACTGTGGGCCGCCAAACCCAGGCTTGCAACCTGCACAGGAGAAGCCCCCCATCAGTGGTGGCGGCGGCACCAGCAATGGCAGCAGGAGCGGCATTGGGCGCAGCATCAGCCGGAGCAGCAGCGGTAGGAGCAGCAGTGTCAGCAAAAGGCAGACGGTGACCGTACATGCCGGGTGGTCAATCAGCATCCAACATCGCAGCAGCTGGGGCAGCAGCACGTGCAGTGGTGCCAGCAAAAGGCAGCCAGCAACCGGACGTGCCTGAGGGTGGTAGTACGCGGACATATCATTCCCTTTCGTGTGTGTTGCGTGTGTGTGTGTGACCGCGCCTGCGGGCTTGCACATGGTGCTGGAATTCACGTGTGCTTGAATTTAAGGGACGTACGAGTCCAACCAATGCCTTCGAAATGGAGTGCTAAGCACATGCACATCAGCGTTAATGCCAGCTGTGTGAGGGCCGGGGCGCAACACACATCAACTTCAAGTGCTGCTACTTCAAGTCCACTGACGGCCACCCACCTTCGCACACTAGGCGGTCGCTGCTAGGCTGGAAGCCGGGGGGGCAGTTCACACAGCGCGCGTGTTCGCCGCCAAGCGAAACGGCGTCTCCTGTGCACTTGTTGCAGGCGATCGGGTGGTGCGAATCCTCCTGATCGCCGTAGCCTGGTTGACACGCTGCGTCGGGTGCGCATCACAACCAAAAGATGATGTAGCGTCAGCGCATGTGCACACTGGCAGGTGTGAGCGACGCACGCGCCAGAGGTGAAGTATTACCATGGTTTGACACAGCAACTGTGCATCCGTGGCATGCGGACTGTAGACTCAGCGACGCAGACGCCAGAGTTGACGTCATGATCATGTGTTTTGATACTGTGCGTCCGTGGCATGCGGATTGCAGACGAGTTGGTCTTGTACTGGTATGTTATACCATTCCGCACAGCCACGATGTCACCTTCCTGTACCATGTAGGGCAGCTCTTGCTGGGGCGACCACAACTTTGCCCAGCGAATCAATTTTGACCAGCCTGTTCAACTTGAGAAGGCGTGGTATCGCATGGAGGAAGGCAATGCGGTCACCGCTGCTGCGGGCCAACATGCACCTCTAGTGACATGGCACCACCAGCATTGACACACGCTCCTGCAACGGGTTGGGCATGCTAGAGGGGTGCAGGGCAGATGCACGGAAGACAGCGCCACGCTAGCGAGCTGCAAGGTGAAGTTGCACCAGCACATTGTGTTCTGCGCGTGTCAAGTGAGGTGAGTCAGCCATTTTCCTTGCTGCTGGCGCTTGTCGCATGCGGCACTGCGCTGCCACGTGGAAGCGAATGCGTGTAGCCGCATGTGCCGTGCAAATGCATGCCGCGTGCACACACGACACCGGCGGGCAGGCACTCTCTGGTGTGCAGTCGTGTGCAAAGCCCTCGATATTTTGTTGACACGCCACTCATGAGCACCACACTTTGCACAGCAAGCGGCAGAAACCTGTAACTGGCTGTGGCTGCCGACTATCTCATGCAGGTGCCGCTGCAGGGGCAAGAACTGCTCCCTCAGTGCCCAACAGCTGCGCTGCTGGGCATAAAACCTGGAAAGCTGGGCAGGCACACTGTTGCAAAGTAATGGCCCTGCAGCAGGCTGGTACTCAACAGCTGTCGCGCCTACTGTAGCAGGTGAAGTGTGGCACATGCACTTGCATATCACAGTGCCCTTGTAGCCATGGATGACTGTCGGAATACTTGCACCTCTGCTCCAGTAACCGCCAGCGCAACAGCAGCTTGCAGTTGGTGACTGCCCCATGTGTGTGGCGCGACTCTTCGCCCAGGAGACTTCCAAGCTGTATCAGTGAATACTCACACATACCTCGCCCATGTTTTGACTGGGTGCACCTCCTTCTACTTCAAGTCCTTCTACTTCAAGTTGGAGTCACAGTGTGCACGCCGCGCCGCATGAATTGTGCTGTACATCTGTCACCTCAGTGGCCACCATTGCATTTACTTTAAGTAGTGGTCACTGCAGTGAGCTCTAGCCCAATGATTCAGCGAACGCGTGTGCACGTACTACGCCAGTACCGCTACTTCAGAAGTACCGCAGAAGTCCTGTAGGTCTATGCCATTGGTTTCCCAAAGAGCTTACAACTCACATGTTGGACCACAATGGCCGTCCCGCAATGAGGCACGCACTCCTGAAACATGGAAGACCAGCATGCGGAACCACTAGTAATGCGAAGAATCGTAAACGAGCAGGCCATATACGCCGCATATACGGCGCACATGCGGTCTTGAGACACACTACAGTAGTAGTTACAGGCAAAATGAATGGTACTATTGTGTCTGCAAGCAGCGTATATGGGGCATATTCGGTGTTCCCTCATCATTTGGTGGACAATGCAAGCGAGATTTGGGGCAAAACTTGTAGGGGAAACAACAAGTTCAATATGTACGGAGTTTTCGCATTCCGAGGCGCCACTCACCAGTGCAGCACTCGTGCTTGCTTCCCACAGCGAACCCCTCCCAGCAGGTCTGGCACTCGGCGAACGAGCCGCCTGAGGACCAAGTGCTGCCCGTGCAGGGCGTGCAGCTGCGCCCGCCGTAGCCCTCCTGGCACGCTGCTCAGCAGCACACGAGGGCAACCGCGCACCATGGCGTATGAAAACTCAGTCTAGGAGCGACAAACTCTAGGTCTCCCCACCGGTAGGGGCCGTCACCCTGGGCGGACCCGTGCAAGGGGGTGACCAAAGCAAAGACCTGCGCCCACCCAGCGCATATGCTGCAGTGGTTATGCCGCCGCGTATTGGAGGGCCGGGTGTTCGACAAATTCATGCTTCACGCCATCGCTAACACGACCACAATCGGCACCAACAGCGCTCTTTACCCAAACTCGTTCGCAGCACTCACTCTCACCATCGCAACAGGTGCCGTCCTGCGATGCCAGAAATCCCTGGGGGCACGGTGTGCACACCGCCGTCCCTACCGTACCGCCAGGGGAAAATGCGTTCGAGTGATTGCAAGGCTCGCAGTTGAGTCCACCGTGCCCAGCATCGCACTGCTTGCAGCGGCGGCCGGCAAAGCCAGGGGGGCAGCTGTCAGCTGTCAGCGCCCTCGCATGCTCCGTCCTCCAAATGCCCAGCAGCTGCTCTTGCAGCGCTTCGCCCGTAGACACGGTTGAGGCACCCGTGCCTGCTGCATCCACCGCAGCGGTTGCTGCTGCTCTCCTGATGTTAGCAGCAGCGGCTGCCGGGAGCTGCGTTGCCAGCGCCACCCCCAGCAGAAACAGAGGCAGGCGCATGGCCGCTGCCACCGCAGGTCCACTACTACCGTCGTGGCCGGCAACTAGAAGGGCGTGCGGGGTGTCCGTGGACGGGCCGGACCGCCGTAGGATCTGCCGCCGGAGTCGCACTACATGTATCATGCACCGCAAAAACGGTTGCGACAGCGCCCGTTTCGCGTGCGGAGCCGTGAGCGTGTCTTCCCACGTTGACATACACATGCCTGTTTTACTGTTGTAACATGTTGCAGCAGTCACTTCGGGATGAAGTGTGCTGTTGTATTCTCTTGCAAGGGTCGTTTGCGTGCATGCTTAGCACCACCAATCAGAAGGAGTCCATTCAATGGACTCCATTGCGCCCCCTACTTGGCGTGGTGAGCGAGGTGAGGGGGAGCGCTCGAGCAACAGAGAGCGCCAGTGGCGGGGAGCGCTTCAAATCTGTTACCCACTACATTACTAATTTTATAAGTGGTTCTAAGTAGGCATGCGAATAACACCACTACCGTCAGTGACTGCAGTGACTGTGACGCTGCCGTCACCATGTGCTCAGCAGGCCCCTCGCGCACTGCACCGCTGTGCGGCCGCAGTACCTTCCCGCGGCGCCCATAGCGGCAATACCTTCCCAGTTGCGCCACTGCAGTGGTACGCTCGCCTGTTTTCTTCTTTCGAGCGATGCGGCTTTGGCACGGCTTTTGCACGCACACCTGCAGGGCTGCTGAGCAGCTTTTTTTGGCGCGAACGAGGATCCCGCCAAAACGGTCTTTGAATCTGAGCCAGATCAGGCAAGGCGCGCGCGGTCAGCGGTCAGCGGTCAGCACTTCCTCCCTCCGCCACCGCCACGCAGCGCTGCAGCTGACACCAGCAGCCACAGCCCGCAGGAGACCCTTCACCGGCTGGCGACGTAGACGTCTCGCACCCATGCCTGCCACAGCTGCTGCCCCGGCGCCCAAGGATGCGAGCACCAACGATGCGAGCACCGCTACCGCCACCAGCACGGTTTCTCAAGAGGAAGTGGGCACCATTGAGGTGTTCGGCAACGGCTGGTCGCGTGCTCCCGTGGTCTCGTGGTTTCTGACTGAGAAGGGGATACCGTTCACCTGGCTCGACGTCAAGGCCGACCCAGAGGCCAAGGCGAGGTAAGCAGATCCCTTGGTACCGCACGCTTTCCATGTGCGGCAGCAGCCGTGTAGCAACAGACGAGAGCGCTTATTCAGAAGAAGTAGCCAGCAATGGCAGCAGCAGCTGTTACAGCAGGTCTGGTGCTGCACCCACCACCAGCACGCGCACGAGCAGCCCCGAAGATGCTGACTACAAGGCAGCGACCAGTTTTTGTGACCGCCAGACTGACACTGTTCGCAGCATGGAATTGCTCGTACCTCCAGTTTCACGCGCCATTTTTATTATTTCCTGCAGCATTATTTATAAATAAATTTGTGATGGGGTGCCTGCAGCTTGGAAGCACCCAGGAACCAAAAACCTCAAAGGCAGTACTGGCATGCCACGGTAGCATACAAAGTTGAAGTTGGAGTTGAAGTAGCACCACCACAGCAACTGGGAATCCAAGGTAAGCGGACGACAGATCACATTCATTGACTTCAGTGCCTCTTTTGTGGCAGCAGCAACCAGCAGTGGCAGGAGCAGGAGCAGTGCGTGCAAGCAGCAGTGGCACCGCACCTGGGGTCAGTCGTGAAGGCTTGTGCAGGATTTCGGAGTTGGAACCATTTGCGCTCGTGAGCGCACACTCATTCATCATACACTTAAAGTACCATATACAGAGACACTTCTGAGAAGTACATGTGTACTTCTAGTATATGCGTATACACCAAAGTATGTATAACATTTGCGCACATGATCCCATTCTCAATTAGCTGCTGCCATGCTGTCCACGGTGACCAGGAGCCCGCACCCCTTTGAGAAGATGCCGGCGCTGCGACACACCCTGCCCGACAGCTCTGTGGTCGAGCTGTTTGAGAGCGGTGCCATCCTGTCGGTGAGTGGTTACCATGTCAATGCATGCCATGGCATGGATGCTTGTCGGTGAGTGAACACCATGTCAGCGCATGCCATGGCATGGATGCTTGTCGGTGAATGAACACCATGTCAGTGCATGCCGTGGCATGGATGCTTGTCGGTGAGTGAATACCATGTCAGTGCATGCCATGACATGCATGCAGGCTCGCTCAGTAGGTAAGCGCCAGTGCATTTCATGGCCGTGGGTCAAAAGCAGCCATACTCTTTCGGGGTGTATGCACCTTTGCTGCCCACTGCGATGACCGCCCATGCTGTTGCCGGACGTGCCCAAAAGATGTCAGTTACTGTGAACTACTTCAAGTATTGAAGTACATACTTGAAGCACATAGAATGTACGTACTCCATACATGTACTTCAAGAAGTAGGAAGTATACTTAGAGTACAGTGTACTTCTGAAGTAAATAGGCAGGCACTTGTACTATGCTCATGTACTATTGGGCTCGTGGTAACTGTACGTGGGCAGTGGTGGTGCTGTGGAGACCTCCCGTGACACGCCAGTGTGAGCACGTGGTGGTTGCTCAGTGAGTTGCATGTGGGCAGTGCCGCCGCACGATGCCAAAAGAAGGCACACAATGCATAGGCGGCGCGACATGTGCCTGACCTTGAAAGTGGCACTGGTCAATCTGTGTGTGCATACTTGAAGTACAAACTTCGCTTCTGAACTCCTCACTTGCTGGTACAGCGGCTCACCCCAGGCTTACTTCACTGTTGTGCATTGTGCAGCACTGCAGGGAGGTGTACAATACTCCAGCCATTCTGGTCGAACTTGCAGCACGTCCTCTTACTTCAAGTGTGCGTGCTTTCACACTCCCGCTCCCAATGCCTGCGCAGTACCTGGCGGAGCTCAATGGTTGCGGTACCTGCTTGCACAACACCTCATCAGGCACACTTTTCAGTTGCAGCACTGCAGGGAGCTGTACCGTTGAACTTGCTCTTACTTCAAGTGTGCAAACTTCACACTGTCGCTCCCGTCACATGCGGCGGTATGTGCCGGAGCTGTATGGCGGCGCCGTCACTGCCGCCCAGCAAGCCCAGTTCGACACGTGGCTCTTCTGGGCCAATTGCGACCTCTGCTTATGATACTTCAAGTGTACTCGCACCACCTGCTCTGACTTCAACTGCGTGCACCTCCCACCTCTCGCTCCGTGCAGTACCTGGCAGAGCTCTGTGGTTGGCAGAGCTCTGTGGTGGCGCACACACCGCTGCCCAGCGGGCCGAGCTCAACAAGCGGCTCTTCCGGGCCAACAGCGCTGTACAGCACTGCAGTGCAGGGAGATGCACCTGCAGTAGTACGTCATAATACTTCGAACATCCGTTGAAGTTGCAGCACTTACTTCCACTCTGTTCACACTCCCGCTCCCGTGCAGTACCTGGCGGAGCTCTACGGCGGCGCGAACACCGCTGCCCAGCGGGCCGAGCTCAACAAGTGGCTGTTCTGGGCCAACAGCGACCTCTGCTCCATGGCTCTGCCCCTGTCGCCCGCTGGCAAGCCCGTCGAAACCAGCCTGCTGCAAGACCCCCCCCTGCCCGCCATGGTGACATTCGATGGGATACTGAAGGACAGGGAGTGGCTCGTGGGGGACGGGTTTTCGGTCGCAGACATTGCAGTGGTGAGTGAAGCGGTTTGACTGTTTATCGCCGTCCCGTTGCGAGTGTACACATGGCGAGCCGAGGCACTCACCCTGCACCAGATACACAAGTAAGTCCGTTCCAATCCGTGCCACCTGCGATGCACCACCCTCGAACGCATCACACTCTGTGATGGAATCCGCGCTTCGGTAGGTGCTAGATTTGCTGCTTCTTCTTAGGCGCTATCTTCGCTTTGTTCACCCCGTTGCACGGGTCTGCCCAGGGTGACGGCCCCCTACCGGTGAGGAGACCTAGAGTTTATCTCTCCTAGATTGAGTTTTCATATACTTGAAGTATAACATAACCACTGCAGCATACTAGTACATGCTGGGTGGGCGCAGGTCTTTGCTTTGTTCACCCCCTTGCACGGGTCCACCCAGGATGACGGCGCCTACCGGTGAGGAGACCAGAGTTTATCGCTCCTAAATTGAGTTTTCACATGCCATGGCATGAACCTGCCGTGGCGGACTCGGATGCCATATTGAACGACCAAGAGTGGCTCATGGGGCACGCGCTTTTGTCACAGACATTGCGGTGAGTGCAGCGAGTGCTTGCCGCCGCCTGGTTGTGTGGCGCTAACTTTGATTTTATTACCTAGGTAGGTTTTAGCTGCTGCTCCGTTGCTGTCGCCAGGGTACCATACACCGGCAGGTGCGTAGCTCTGCAAAATGCTCATGGTGAGAAGACCCAAATAATACTCAAAAGACAGGTGGTGAGGGAAGCAGCTGCTTGCCACCGCCCTGCTGCGACGCGTGCACACAGCATGGAAAAAAGCCGACGCTTCGCAGGTGCCGTGCGGGGCTCACTTGGCTGCATGCCCTCGAGCGCCATTGCTGGCCGTCACTTGCCAGTTGCTCGTCTTAGGAATCTGCGCACCTATTGTAGCGCTGTCACATACTACGCAGTACTTTTGAAGTACTTGGAAGTACTTCGTATGTATGACATGGGCAAGTCCGTTCAACGGTGGCGCTCGTCCTCTGCCTAGGACATGGCACAGACACGCTGGTCTGCACTCTAAAAAAACTTAAGGCTTTAAACCCTGCGAGCATACCCCCCCCCCCCCCTCCCCCCCCCTGCAGAGCGCCTACCTTCTGTACGCGGTCATGTTCTTCCCCGAGGTGCACCTCGCAGACACGCTGCCCAACGTCGCCGCCTACTGCAAGCGCTGCGCGACGCGGCCCGCCTACGCCGCCGCCTTCGGCAAGGAGCCCGCGGACGCCATGGCCGTCGGCTGTGACAGGACCAAGGCCAAGAAGCAGAAGACCAGCGAGTG
Organism: Ophiocytium majus; assembly: GCA_032358315.1. Lineage (NCBI taxonomy): Eukaryota > Xanthophyceae > Mischococcales > Ophiocytiaceae > Ophiocytium > Ophiocytium majus. Next base: position 6,085 of record JAULBY010023440.1, on the reverse strand, counting down.
ATCCCGCGATCTCCATCTGTGAGGCGCCCCAAGGACCCGGGTACTTGCGGATGCAGCCACCGAGTGACAGTGCTGCCATTTGGGTTTGTTGGTCGGGAGCGCGCTGGGGGCTGTGAGCGACAGGACTACGAAGCAGAAGGCCAGCAAGTGATCCCGCCACTCTATCTGCGGTGCGCCCCAGGGAATTGGGTACTTTAGGCTGCAGCCACCGAGTGACTGCTGTCGTCTGGGTTTGGCTGGTCGGGAGCGCGCTGGGGGCTGTGAGCGCCTGGCCAGCAGTCAGTGCTGGGGTGGCTCGCCGAGCGCCGCTTGGTGCCAGCAGGGGTGAGCATGCTGGCAAAGCGGTGCTGATGTGGTGTGCTGCACCGAGGGGATGCCCATGGGCATGTGCGGTCACCATAGGCGGAGGCACAGCTGCCTGCGACCACTTCGACGCATACATGTCCCAACTTTATTTCCCCAGGTATGAGCTTGGTGGCTTTGTAGCACTACGGTGTGGCGTGGTGGGTGGCAGCAGACGTTCACCACCGCGCTTATGTCAGCGAGCATGACCGTTTGGCACAACGTCTACCCCTGCATCCTCCATCCCCTGCACACGTCTTCCTTTCGACACGTGCCGCACCTGCTATATCCGCACTGCAGTGCTGCATCAGGTGCGCTGCCAGTGCAGTTCGGTAGCTCTATACGCGTGTGCTGGGCTACGGCACAGTTGCCGTGTCGCCGCAGCGCACATCACGTGTGCATGTTATGACAACACGGATCTGAATATACATATCGACACAAGTAAATCCGTTCCGATCCGTGCCACTTGCGCTGCAGCCCCACTTGAACGCACCACATCTCTATGATGGAATCCGCGCTTCGGTAGGTGCAAGATCAGCTGCTTCTTATTAGGCGCAATCTTTGCTTTGTTCACCCCTTGCGCACGGGTCCGCCGAGGGTAACGGCTCCTACCGGTGAGGAGACCTAGAGTTTATCGCTCCTAGATGAGTTTTCATATGTGCATGCTGTGATGCTGGTCCACATGCTGCAAGCTCCCTGTGGATGGTTGCTGCTGCTTGCTGCATGCCGCTGCGCTAGCGTCGGAGCTCTCGCCTGATGCAGGCGCTTAACCTACAAACCGCCACTGGCGCGTGGTGCAGTCGCTGGCCAGGTCCTGAGATATCCTGTGTGTCAGCGTCTTGCTTCCTTGATGCGCCATGGTGCCACCACATGCTTCAGGTGGCACTGGGAGAGCAGCGAGCATGTTTATGCTGCACGCATGTGCACTCAATGCCACCATATGTATACGCCCTGCCCGGCATGGGCGCACCAATACTTCGCATGTGGCGGCTACGATACGTGCGGCTATGGATGGCCCTAGCTTGCCGGGTTTTAAGGGTTTTAGACCTGAGCAGGGTTCTCAGCCAGCATAAAGAGGTTCTCCGACTAGTAGGTCAGCCGGTGCTTACGCTGGTGCACCGGGTACTGCAGGGCTGGCACCATCATGGTGGTGCACATGTGCAACACCCGCTATACAACATGGCACACACGCACACCGAGGCCTGGTTTCATCGCTGCCATTCAAGATAGGCTATTGCTCTGCCAGGAGCGCTTACACACCTCTGGCACGTGCCAGAGTGCGTGGGCGAGCATGCACAAGACATGCTTTCGAAGGCAAAACGACAGAGCCAGTCCGAGTCGGCGTCCCCGACCAAGGTAGCTGCTCTTGACACTGTCATTTTATGCTGCACTTGGCGAAGTCTGCGCTAGGGGTAAAAAAAGAAAAAGAGCACAGCGCGCGGGCTTTCCACGTGCATGGTCCCCCAAGGTGAAGGTGGTACCATCCGCGATCAAGGCTGCTTCGAAGTTCCAACTAACTTGGAAAAAAATTAACGCGTTCAGAAACCTGAGCTGAAGTTGTCAGCACGATGCATGGCCACGGGTGCCCGAAACGGTTGCCGCAAAAACGGCTTTGAAGCGTGTGTGCAGGATAGTCAGGCACACACGTCACAGCAGGCTGGCGCGCAGGTCCCCATCGCCAGACTGGGTTTTGGGCTCCTTGTGGCCAGCCGCGCCAGCTGCCGTCACGGCGGGCGCACCGAGCATGTCCTTGGAATCGTCACCTAGACCTTTCAGCCTGTAGTTGCCGAAAGCGAGGTCCTCGGGGGCTACATCCGCACCAGCAGTGAACGAGAGAAGCCCCGTGTAGTCCCCCCTCCTCAGAACGCAGCCGATCCAAGCCCGGTACAGCAGGGGGGCATCCGCGTACGCCGCGCACATGTCCACCATGGCGTACACCCTCGTGAGCGCGTCCAAGTTTCCGGAGTACGCCACCATGATGTAGGACGCGCATATCTGCAGGAAGATGCCGACGAGGCGGCCGACGAACTTGATGCTCCCGAACCCGCCCCCGGTGACGGCGACACGCAGCTCGCAGGTCTGCTCGGCTGCGGCTTGCACGGCGAGTCTGGTGGGCATGGAGTCTGGGCGGGTGTGCACCTCGAAGGCGCCGCTGCGCCAGAACGCGATGTCGGCCAGCTCCAGCAGTGCGCACGCGACGCTGGCGGCCAGGGAGTACCGGACAGCGGCCTGCATGCCAAGCAGCTGCGGACGCACAAAGAATACAGGCATGTGGATCAGGGATCGCACGCATGGTGGCGCTACCCACTGCTGGCAGGTTTGGCACTGGTGCATGGCACAAGAATGCCCGTGTGTGCGGCAGTAGGTGTGTGCCTGTCCCTGTGTGAGGTAGGTATTCCTGTGTGCACCTCAGTGAAGGGCAGTTGCTGCGGCGACAGGGCCACGCTATTGCGAGCCATGGCAAGTACTACCTGTCTGCACAAAGGGGCTCAGACACTGCATAAACTGCTGCATCCCCCACACGCTGGCAGATACCCTCCCACACACACACCGATACCCTCATGCTGCTAGTTGTCGCGAGCTGTGTGTCCGTGTCCTGCCTCTGCTGCCTGGCCAATTGCACTGCGATGCTTGGTTTGCACGCTAGCAAGAGTGCACTGGTAGCACGTGGGGAGCTGGGACTGGTATCGGCTGGCACTTACGTAATAATCCTCCCCTCCCCCTTCTGATGAGTTCTCCAGTGCTGTGGCGATGATGGAGTCCAACGTGATGGCGTCCTTGGCGTAAAACACACAGCCGGCGAGAGTGGCAAGTAGCACATACCTTACGGAGTGGCGGGCCGCCGCAACGACGTCCATGACGCTGCCCAGCATGCACTGTCGCACTTGCACCGCTGCTCCAGCCGTGAGGAACAGAGCGCAGCCAAGCGCAAAGAAGAAGGAGGCGAGGAAGAGCAGGCTGGCGACGAGCACAGTAACGGCGAGCGCGTACTGGAACCGGTCCGCGATTAATCCACTTGTGCACTGCGTGCGGGCAACAGCAAGTGGCGGGCAGTGGCGGGCAAATCAAAGCGCGCAAGGGTCCTGAAGCGTTGTCATGGCATGGAAGCACCACCACAGCTGGTGTCGCAACAGTGGAAAGCGTCATTGCACCTGCACACCGCGCTTGAGACATCGTGTGGTTGTTTGCACTATACCTGAGCGGCCACGTCATTCTACGGGCTCAAAATGCATTACGTCACATGGTCTACGAACATCTGGATTGTGCCTTTGTTGTCCAGCAGTGTGCTTCAGAACACATACTTCGAAGTACATGCTGCTGTGACACCATTAGTGCTGTAACTACCGAAACCGAGTGAACCTGACTTTCTTGTCAACGTGTCAACCCTGCTCACCAGAGCTTGCTTATGATGGTACTGCGTGTGCCCTGCAATGCTGCAATGCATGGATAACACACTGAAGCTTTGTGGGAAGCGCTTGTGCCCACCAATGCATAACATGACGCTTGACACGTTGTTATCGTCAAGGTTCTCAAAGAAACACATACCAGCAGGGCACACCAAATACCAAGTGCCACAGGCTGGCAGTGGTTGCTGCTAGTGCCAAGTAACCAATCATTCATCAAGAGCTGCAGCCCGCCACCCAAATGCACCTGCTCGCAAATTTGCAGCATGCTTGCACGACTGGACTCACCGACGTCATCGTCTTCAAGGCAGCTGCGATGCCCAAACCGCCCAGGGACGCGCCAGTGTCGACAGCGAGCAGCAGGTCGAACACCACCTCTGCTCTTAGGACTCCACATAGGAGCACACGCCGTGTGCACATGACCAGGGGCAGCACTGACAAGACAACTGCCGCCCCAAGAACAGTGTAGCCAATGTCATTGTACAGGCACTCTGTGAGGCCCTCCTCTTCGTCGTAAAGCTCGGATGCTTTGCCCTGGAACTCCTGCCCGTCGACGGCGTAGAGCAGCACCCATGTGCTGCCAGCCAGCAAGGCTGCATACAGCAGCCAGTGCATCGCCAGCATGGCTGTCTCTCCCAGCGAAGCCTTCCAACGTTGCCGCAGGCTGTGAAACTTGGATCAGGCTTGCGCCAGCACGCGCACGAGACGCGCATCGCATGCCGGAGCCTGCGAAGTGCCAAGCAGTTGCAAAGGCAGCGTTTTGAAGCTTGTCAAGGCGACTGGTTGGATCTTCGGGACCAAGCCGCAGGGAGCACCGCCAGCAGCGCGATGCAACCAGCTTATAATTGTTGGAACTGAGCACTGGTGGCTGCGGCCGCTGAAGCATGCATCACCGCCAGCAGCAGCAAATAGCCAGCTGTCTCCACCCTGGGCGCGCCGCGCGGTAAGCCTGCACAACACATCGCGCTCTTGCACGGAAACACAGGGAGGATGTATCGAGCCCCACGGCACGCTGTGCTGACATCACATCACAATGCCTATGCAGGTGATGGGCACTGGTGCCAGCCTCGCGCGTGCACATCCCTATGGGTCGACATCGCGGAGCCACGCCCTCAACCTGACAGGAGGGGTTCAAGGGGTTTTGTGGCGCACTACTCACCTCTTCAATGACGGCACGCTGGCTGCCCGTGTGCACGTCCACCTCGTGCAGCGGAGCTGTCGCTGCTGCATCCCCCGGCTGCGGCATGGTCGAGCACCTGCGGGGTGCCACCACGAATGTGTGGTGTCCGTGTGTGGCATGAACATGCGCACACACGTTCAAGAGCGTTTCGAGACCCCGGTACAACGTTCGCACGCTTGGGCAGGGTCTCTGAAACGATGCAGCAGTGACACTGTACACACTGTCACAGGCTGACAAGTACGCCCACCCGCACACGCTTTTCCTAGGCCTAGGTTTCCATGGGGTGGTTCCAGGGCGCACCTCTACTGCAAGCGCACAAACCCACTACGCGGCGAGCATCTACTGAGACACCGCGACAAGGCAGGGATCCGGAAAGAAGCTGCTCTGCATGCGCAGGCATGCCGCGAACTCGATCTCGCAGAACCCACCAGCAAGGCAGCTGCCTCTCACAGCCGATGTACCTGCAGGTGGCGACTGTTCTGGCAGCAGGCACGCCACTCGTACCTATAACAGCAGGTCCAGGCGTTTACAGCGCAGGCTGACTTGCAATTCATTTGAGGCGTGAAGCGCGGCAGCAGCTCCGGATCTCGCGGCGCGGACAGCAACATGCAACGCGCGCCGTTGAAGGCGGCTAAGCCCACGCAGCCACGACATTACCACAAGTAGCGTGGCTATTGGTACATTTCTGGCGCGTTGGCCCCATCAGCAGCTGGCTGCACTGCTGTTGCTGGCGCTGAGCATTGCCTCACCTTAGCCTCAGGCCCTCACCTGCAGGCTGGGGCCGATACGCTATACCTCGCCCATGCAGGTGCAAGACGTGCCTGAGGGAGCGCTTTGCAACGATATGAGCTTCCGTACCCAGGCAGACCTGCTGGAATGACATCGGTGGTGACAGGCACCATGCACAGGCCGCATGCGCCACGGTGCCACAGCGTGCAGAAACACCACAGCATGGGCCACTGCGACACCGGCATTTGGACAAGGCACGCAAGCTCATGAGGCACCTAAGCCGTGGCGTGGGAGCACTGTGCCATGGGGCACCAACACACACTGGGGAGCCACCGCCGCGGGAGCAGCCACCGCCACTGGACCACAACGAGAGGCGAGCGGGGCGTCCGAGTGGGCAGGCCGGCCCGCCATAGGATATACCGCCGTCTGG
>JAULBY010023429.1:0-17873 GCA_032358315.1 Ophiocytium majus | reverse complement strand
ATGCCAGGTTCCCAATAGGTAGCAGTAACATACCACTCGGTTTCTCCTGCTAAGAATTCATAAAACGCTGTTGGCGGCGACCATGCTGTATCAAAATTAATTTTAATACAATTTTCATTCACTTTTTCCCATGAATAAATTGAAGCTTCCCATTTTGTTCCCCAATTAGAACAATTCCAACCATACCAAGATTCACCTTCATCAAATTCTGGTGGTCGTGGCACAAAATAACCAAAAAGACCTGGCTCAATATTGTCGCTCTTGTCTTTTTCATCTAAAAATTTTAAGTGTGCTTCTAGTTTTGCAACTTCGGCAACATCATCATTATGAAACTCAGCATTATTAGCACACCAATTAGGCATTTTTCTTTCCTTTCAATTAATCTTCCGCAATAGACTTCGCATAACCTGACAATTTCATCATTGTAACACGAGCCATTGTTCTTGTGAGGTAATCATCGACCCATTTCCAACTGTTTTCCGTTTTCTTTACAAAGCAACCAAAGATATCCGCACCTAATAGATTTCTCACATAGGTCTCAGGATGCGAAAATATCGCCTCAAAGTGGTCATCTAAAATCGGTAAACTGTCATCACCTGCTCTCATAAAGATAACATGGTACATATCACCAATTTCATTACCACCTACTTTTTTGCCTTTATTAAAATCATCTTTAAAATCAAAATATGATAGCTTTATCCCGTCATCATCGCCTGGTAAAATGTAGAACCCATCGAACTGTTCAGAATCGTCCATATAATCCCTTTATAGATTCCTATACTTATTGTTATTAATAAACCTATAATCACGGCTAATTCAACAAGTGTAAAATTTTTATCAATTTTATACCAAATTTTCTTTAGTTTGGTTTTCATACTCTTAGCATTAAACCAAACACATAAATTCCTAATAGTCCTGCATTAACAGCGACCATTGCTTTTTCTTTAATTAGAATACCCCATATTAAAAACAATACGGCACCTAGATTCAATAGGTAGATATTCAAAGGGTCAAGCGCCAGCGTTGTAGCGAGGGCGCCTGCTAAAGTGATTAGTGTGGCAATCCACTTTAAAAAATCAATCATTAATTTCCGCTTTCTCCATTTGCTCAGCCCACTCAGCATCCATCTTAGCGAACCATTCATCTTGCTCACGCTTTCTTTCATCAGCGAGCCACTTGGCTCTTTTAGCTAATTCAGGATCGGTTTCTTCAACAGCCCAACCTTGCTCACGCAATTCTTCACGACCTTTAAAGGTCGCTTTCATGGCATCAATAGAGCCATGAATTTGCTCAATATTAGCAATTAGCCAATCACGGTCATTCCACTGCTCAGGGGTACCAAAACCACGAGGACGAAAACCATAATAGTCTTTATGGAAATCGCTGAAATAGCTTTGTAATTCTTCAACTGATAATTTAGCGTATGACATAATAATCCTTATTTTGACAAGTTAATAATTCGAGCATCATATTCCATGAAAGAAACTTCCATCGGAACAAACACAACCTTAGCTACACGACTGGAACGAACACCCTTACGGAATTTACCGTCCCAAAAATCTGATACACAAGTGATTTTGTAGCACTTGTAGCCAGGCTCTGTGCAATTGGCATTTTCAACAACTCCTTCAACATACGCATCGGAGCGACCGAACATTGGCTTAAAATCATAAGCACGAATCACATCACCAACTTTTGCAACACCTTCAAATTTCAACATCATTTTAATTCCTTATCAACTCAACAGGAACCATTATACACGAACCAGTGGAAAACACAAGGCCCCCGTTGCAAAAAAACAACAGCGCTAAGCTATTGATTTTAAACGGCTTTTTAAGACCATGTCCTGTGATTCTCGGCGACCCACTCCAGACCATCGTATTCCTGAATATGCCATGCAACATCATCTGGAATTTCGACCACCTTCAATTCAGAAAACCGATTATTAACATTTTCACCCATTTCTTCTACCACTTGGATTAGTAATGGGTCATTACGCTCAATATCCCTTTCTGACCAACATAAGGCATTAGACTTCGCATAGTCACCAGTTTTCTTGTCCTGTTTATGGGCTTCTTTAAATTGCGCCACAGGGACAGTATAGTAAGAATTCGTCTTCCATGTAGAATTATAGTCCTTATAGAGGCATAAACCTCTTAGGTCAATATAACGCTCAATGGCCTCATCTGAAAGACCAAAACCACCATGACAATTATTAATTACAATCTTCATTAGTACCTCAAATGTATATACAGAAAAACAAACATTAATAGAATAACGATTACATCAGCCCAAGTCCTACCATTCATAAAAACTCCATTACTATAATTATAGCCATCGCAATGATTGTGGTCATGCTTGTCCCCTTAACAATTCAATGTAAAAATTTTGACTGGTTTGGTTTCATCAAAACTAGAACTTGAATTAAAGTTTTTCATACTTTGCAATAATGATTCTTTGGTATCTGAAGTAAATGCAAAAGGGGTTTGACTGTTTATGTAATAGTAAACAGCGACATATAGTTTTGGCGTATGTATTTCATAAGCGGTAACTGGTGTTGTTTGTTCTTCAATTTTCATGCTTGTCTCCTTTAATAAACATAGTCCAATATCTCACGACTAACCTCAGACCACCATGCCTGATTACCACCAACAGAAACAAAATATTTTTCAGTTATTTGATAGGTCTCAAACCAAACACAGTAATCGCCAACTCTTGTTTTTCGCCACGCAAATATACGCCTAATCCTTGTGTCGCCATTTTTTGGACAATCAGGTTTTTTAATTTTCCATTTCATACTTGTCCCCTTGCTCGGATAACTTCAGAAACAATGTTCAACCATGTATCCGCTATATCATTGTTGGTTTCATATTCTTCGCATACCTTTGCACACGCCTCACGCTCTTGATTCATAGCCCAGCGTATAGCATCACGGGTGCTTGCATGACCTTGTATAGCCAGTTCAATGATTTCATCTTGTGTCATTCTTCAACTCCAAAATGCTGTTTAATCTGTTCTCTCGACCAGTAAATACCTTTGTCATAATCTTCATCCCAATCACTCACAAATAATTGGTCTAAGCATTCCTTTACAATCAACTCGGCGAACTTTTCAAACCGAGCCATCTTTATTGCTTGAACATCCTCATGCTGCCAATTTACTTTGAACCCAGCCTGTTCAGCAAGTTGTTTAATTCTTTCATTCATAGCAACTCCAGAACCTTGCCGGCGAAATACTCTTTACGGTGCCTATCAGAATTCTCCATGATATGATTCGCACAATCTTTTACCACCAATTCATAGAACTTGGCGATATCAAAATGCTCATCAATCATAAACTCCCTATTACCATAGACTTGGTTCCATGCACCACACTCTAAAGCTAATTCTTCAACTCGCTTGTTCATAGTTTCTCCAACTCATTCTTTAACCTACTGTGAAATGAATCTTCTCCATCGTCACCACAAACCAACCAATCAATTCGCTGGGCATAAACATATGCCTGTCGTAACAGAACCAGTCCTTTTTTAAATTCTTCAATCGTTTCTGGAGTGAAGTGGCATCCTTTATTATAACCCCATTCATCCTTCTCCTCAGAATCATTCTCCAAGATTAATTGCTCTACCTCATCAGCAATGTTACTAATTTCCCATTGCTTATAATTAAAATGTCCACCACTCATACTACAATTACCACTCTCTATCTTTCAAGGTTTCCGAGGCGCTCCGCGCTCCTAGGGTTCCTCACAATACCAATCCCACCAATAGTCCAACTAGTGCTAGCGCAAATAGTTTTAACCTTCGTTTATCTTCGAAACTCATATCCGACTTCCTTTCATTTCGAGGCATCGTTAATCCATGTAGTAATATACATTACAATGAAAACTACCACTAGTAAAAGGATGCCCCACTTCCAAGATAACATTCTAGCCTCGCTGAGCACTAATGATATAACTCTGAATAGTACCAAGATCCTCTTTGACCATCAAATGACCTTGATTAAACTGGATTTGAGTTACTGTGATATCCTTACCACCAATGGTATCAATCTTATTGTAAAAACACTCGATTGTATTAGGATTCACAAAGACTGGCTCTGTATCTCCAAATGAATTCTGAAACCTACTTAATTGAATAAACATATTAATCCTTTAATAATAAAATGAAAATAACTGATATCATAAAGATACCAGAGAAAACTACAAATAGTGCCAAGGCAGTAGTGAGAACCTCAATTATCATAAATTATCCTTCCTGAATAATTATCTGTTATTGGATAAAGAAAGATAATTCACCCTTGCCGAAGGGTTATAGACTACAAAACTACTCAAAAACTCCCTATTCCACTCTGATATCTTAGTCCAATAACCATGGTCCCAATTAGAATCATGCTGGTAATATAGAGTATAGGAGGTATCGCTACTCTTAAAGAGCAACTCACCATCACGCATAACAAACTTACCACCATCTATCAGACTGCCTTCATGGAAGACATGATAACCTTGTTTAATATACCGATTAATCTTCGCAGCCTTCTTTAGGGCATTTAGATATCGTGCTTTGTAGATATTCATAGTAATTCCATTGTATCACATTATAGACAAGGAGAGAGGCAATTGTTCATAATGGCACTCATACTCCACACTCAAAATTCCTGGCCGCGGATTTTTTCGAATCGACTTCCACGAAAGTTTCGGATCCACGGCGGAATTTTACCGAATCTCTCTCTAAAAAAGCATTGTTCCAGACACTAAGGATCCTACTATCACAACTCAAAAAAGTAAGGATCCTTACTATATGGCTCCTGAGGTTTCGGGCTGACCCCCCACCCCCTGCTCTCAGTTTAAAATGTATTCAAACTCGGCGCCCACTCTCGAATATACTCCCTCTCCAACTCATGTGCTGCCTTGCGACCTCTCACGACCTCGAGCACCTCATAGCGTAACTGCACCTTTGGATTCTCACGAATAAACTGGCAGAATGCCCAATCCTTGTCCTCTTTTAGCGCTCTACTAATATGCTTCTGCACTCTGACCTTGACGCTTCTAAGATATGCTTGACCAATTGCGACTGTTAATCCAATGTAGGTCTGTCCCTCTGCGGTGACTGCATATATTACATGGTTTCTATCAGAGCGCTTCTTACGCATTAATAACCTTTAGCTCATCTTCAGAGAATAACATTTCACGGACGGCTTCTCTGCGCCATCTCAATTTAATCGGTGTCTGGAGGCGGACAGTATATAACAGGTCACGCCCATACATTCTGCTTTTTTGGACTTGCCCAATGATTTTCTCATCGGACAGCCTCAGACTGGCAACCACGAAGCTCATGTCGGCAATCATATTAGGCAGCCATTTTCAATACAGTAACTTTAGAAGGCTTTTTGTTTGCCTTAACTGCTTTGATACCAACTGGTGGGTTCTTCAACGCAAGCAACTTAGCTTCTAACTTAGCGATACGAGCTACTTTTTTCTTAGCACGCTCAAACGCTTTGACTGACTTAGCCATTTGTTTAGCTTGTTTAGCAGCAGCACGAGCTTCTGCTTCTGCAATTTTCGCTTCTTTATACTGTGCAACCAGTGATTTCAACTCAGCACGCTTAGTAGCGATTTCGGCCTTCATGGCAACTGTAACATTCAACATTTAGTTTCCTTTCAAAATTTCAAACTATGAGGCTAGTATAACACAACCAAGGCAATTGTCAAGCGGGCTGTTGTTTTTTAGCACAGCCCCTGTTAGGCGCCCGCCCAACTGATACTTCCGTATTCATTATCCAGAATGTTTCCACGCTTGAAATTCTTAGCGGGAGCACGCCAACTGGCACTCTTTAGAATATCGCCAGTTACAAAGGTATTCTTATCGCCTTTATATTCGCCTAGCACAATGAATGAATGGCTGCTACGCTGGGTGTCACCAGTATGGCCTACAATCACTTTGATAAATTTATTGCCCATATCAAACTCAACGGTCAATTGGCGGTCTGGTCTTGAATATCCACGAGCGTTATAATTCGCCTTGAGATAATCAGCGTATTCATCCAACGCAATGGCTAAGTCTTTCATTCTGCTCATAGATAATCCTCTGCACAAACAACATATTCAATATAAAGATTTTCAAGTGTTTCATTGTCCATCTTCATTAGGTTATCAGTAGTAAAACCCTTATAGGACAGAAGCTCAATGTAATCGGCTCTAGTCTGGTCACTCACAATATCTCCAACTGCAATCATTTAGACCCTTTCAAAAATCATCATGGCCACGATAAAACCGTAACCAAACGCAATAACATAACCCAACACTTTATTGCCCAGCGCATTTATATCAATATTTTTCATCATGTGGCCAGTATAACAGAACCACGGGAAATGTCAAGGCCCCCTGTTGCGTGGAAACAACAGGGCTAAGCTCTTGATTTTAAAGGGGAATTTAGAGGCTTACGCCATCGTCATTATCGTCCGACCAGATATCCAGATAATAGTCCTCTGGTTCTAGTATATAATGACCTTCTTTGATTTTTTGATTGATATCGTGGCGCTTCTCAGTAACTCTCGCAATGGTTTTGGTTGTTGCGATACCCTCTGGAGTGTTTCTGTATTCTCTGGATTTTACTGCGAGTTTCTGCTTTGTTTCTTCGGATAATTTGCGACCGGTATTAGCGCAGGAGATACAGCAATACTGCCCACGACCTCTGTGAGTTTTTTTGCAATTCGGACAGTCTTTCTTAGCATATACGCCTGGCATTATCCTATCTATGCTGGTTCTCTACCACTTTTACTATTCTATTGCCTTATAGTAATATCTTGTCCAATCATCATAATCTGCATAGGTCTTTGGTATCGCCTTTCTTAGGCATCTCTCTAGCCATAGTATCTCATTAGGGTTGATACGGACTGGTCGCCAAGCGAACCATAACTGCCATTCATCTGGTTGTTTTGGGTATCGTTTTCTATACTGGATTATCATCTGCTCAGGTGCTTTCTTATCTCTGCATGGCATTGACCTAATACTCCGGTTGCCATATGGGTTTGTCCTTCTACTAGCCATCTGGATGCGGTATCAATCTCATCCATTAGGAATATGATTAATTCTTTATCGGTTAATGGTCTAGGCATAAGACTATTCTCACGGTAGCACATGAGTAATTCTACTAATTCTGATTGTTCTTTGGTGAGGTATCGGCCTCTAGTTCGGTTCAATACTGTTTCAAGTAAATCGGTGGTATTATCTGGTCTCATTTTTATTTCCTCATCTGTTAGTTCTTTTGCTGGATGGGTGTAAACAGGAGTGACGCTTTTCCATGAGTTATCAGGTTCGGCTAATCCTTTGCCGTTCATAATGAAGCTAATATCTTCATCATTTTCTACCATCCACGCTACTGGTTCATTGTTCATCTGTATGAACCCCAATCATAGGCGACCTTATAGTGTTTATATGTGTATCCTGATTCTTTAGTAAAGGCATATCCAGATACTTCACAAAACTCGGATAGTTCTGGTGCGGATAATCGGATACACTCTATTCTCTTATTATCCTTCTTGGATTGTTCTATTGCTTCTTCTATGCGGTCTATAATACTTGGTGATTTATACTCTATTTTCATACTAATATCCAGTCTTTCTTACATTTCTTAACCATTCTTGTTGTTCTTCATGGGTGCATAATCTATCTTCTTCCTTAGTATATAATGGTATGGCATGGTGACTTATCTTCTCCTCTCTAGTAGGAATAGAGGTCTGGAAGTAGGTGGTCTGGTTGTTTCTTTCAACCATTAGATAAGCGATTGGTTTCATATTGTATTATCCAGTTAAGGGCATCGGTGATATCATAGAACCAGTCGGATTCTGGTTTGTTTCTATTGTTGCACCATCTATACTTCTTTCTCTCTCCTACATTCCACTTGTTTAGGGTGTTATCCCATTTGGCGGATACAGGATCGTTTGAATGTTCTAGTATCACTTGAGCAATTCTTTAATTCTCTTTAGGACATCTGGTAGTTTGGATGGTTTGGCATCTTCTATCAGTTCAAGGATATTTTGTTTTAACTCTACGAATTCTAGTTCGGCGAATAGTTTACCTGCGGAGAACCCTTCGGCATATCGGTCAGCAATCTCTACTTGCGGCTTCTCTTTAGTCTTAGGTGGTTTAGGTGGTTCTTCGGTAGTGGTTACTGACTTAATTAACCATTGCTTGGCTTCATCTTCGGTATAGAATACAGGCGAGGTTCTTTGGTTCTGTGGGTTGACCCAAAAGAATTGGAACGCCACTTCATTAGGTTCACGGTGATATACTAATCTCATTTGTTTATCTTATTAAGGGTTATATTGGTATCTCTCTCAAAGGATACTAATCTGTTATTAAGGTAGGTTATACGGCGGTTGAGTCGGACTATCTTCAGGAATAGAATAATGAATAGAGCTACTAGTATCGTAAAACTGGCACCCCAACCTACTATGATACCATATGTCCAATACCATAGTGTATCAATAGCAGTATTGAGTAGGGATAACGGATTCATTTAGACCCGTAGATTTGTTGTTCTAGTTCATTAATACGATAATTGGCAGCAAGTAATGCCTTCTCTAGTGCCTCTATCTTGGCGCCCATATTGAGTATGGCTTTTGTTTCTATATCTCTGGCGGTCTCTATGGCGACCCACTTGCCACTTACATCGGTTGGTATCATATTGTTTCTCGGTTATTGAAAGCCTAGTATTCTCATGGCTTCATCAATTTCATCTTGCTGTGTCTTTTCTGGATAGGCTTCATTGACCAGTCGGCGAATAATCTCGGCCGCTCTTGCCGCCACATCGTTTGGGAGGTGGGCATCCAGTTCTGTAAGTTCTATTGCTATACTAAGCGCTTCTTGTTTCATAGGTTTGGTTCACGGTCACTAACATTTGGGACAAAAGGTTTACGCAAGGCAGCCTCAATTTCTTCTTGGATGGTGAGTGGTCGTTTACCAGTCATTCTCTGCTTTGCTTCTGCCTTCATTCTATCTAGGTCACCAGGTAGCATGAAAGGTGGTTCATCGTCATCGGGATTATAATTAAAGGTGCTCATCATTTCTCCTTATTCTGTTGCAACCTTCTCGCACTTGAAGGTGGCATCACATTTTTCCATTGTTCCGTTCTGTGTATTCATACGGACAATATAATCATTATGCGAGGTAAAGGTATACTTCGCATTATCAACGGCAGGCATACTGACCTGATACCCTAACAGGACACACATCATGGCGGTCAGGAATATCATTTCGGTGCCTCTATTGTTACATGGGCATGGTTTCTGCCTTCATCGTAGCCAAAGGCATAGGCGAAGCAGAATATCAGTAGGTAGATTATCCAGTTCATAGCTTTTTCTTAGCCAGTTTCTTTATTTGTTTTATTTGAGATTCAGTCAAGGCACCATCATCGGCTTCATATTGTGGTTGTTTTAACTTGATAAACTCTCTCAATATATCTTCAACCAACTGGTTCAAAGTAATGTCCCGCTCGTGTGCCATGAGCATTAACTCATAGAGCATCTCTTTATCAAGGTTCAACTCAATGGTTGATTTACCTTCTAATTTATTATCCGCCATAGTATGGTATCAAAATATCTAGTGCCTGAATATAGGCATGGTAATGAGCAACATCTTCCTCATGGATCCAATACCCACCTTTACTGTGCTTCTTTAGTTCACTCTTATGATACTCTCTTGCCTGTTGTAGGTTGGCCAATGTAATTTGGTCTGCTGCTTCAATAGGTATAACGAAATTGTTTTTCATTCTTGTGCCTTTCTTAGTGTTGCTTTTAAATCCATCACAATATTTTCTAACAAGCATAATCGGTCGTGTTGCTGGCGTAGCATGGTGGCTGCCACATCATATAAAATTTCAAAATTACCCCAAGGATGTTCTTCACGCTCTTTTAAAAGAGTTTCAAATTCCTCAGCTATTTCAATTGCGTTCATAGTTTCTTTATCAGTATAATCTTCTTGTTTTCACCTGTCGGTTTCACAAACAATTCTTTCAATTGTTCACCTGTATTCCACTTCATAGAGGAACTCTTATGCTTAGGTAGACCAGCCGTTTCACCTATCCTTGACCAGTTATCGGCAAGATAGACTGCACCATTCTTACCTGCACCAACAAAGGTAATGATGTAACCTAAGTCATCACCATACTTTGCCTTCCATGCAGCTGGCGCCTTCTGCCGCAACTGTTTCAATATCTGACTACCACCGTTCTTTATGGATTGTATCATACAAAAGCGCCAATTGTTGGCAATAGTGTTGAAGATTGCCTTGTAGTCATTTTTACTGACAGCAAGGTAATTTAGTATATCTTTGGGAGGTGGGTAGACCGATGAGCCAATGCCTATCATGCCGACTGTTTGCCCATCGTAATTGATGAGCCAATCAATACGGCGACCAACTGAGGCATTGGTCGGTACATATGAATGGTGGTTCTCAATGATATATTTTACTAGACTTTTTTGGTCTTGTCTAGTAACTTCAACTAGTTCTATCACTTAATTTCCCATTGCACACCAATAATCTTATAAACAATTCTTCTGAACCAGTTAGGTTTTACTTTCTGTTTGAATGTAATATTCTCAACATCAACGGTTAATTTTGTTGGGTTGATTTCCATTGCCACCCATGTAGTGCCTGTGGTAACTGGTAAAAGTGTAAGTCCTGTTGTTGAATTACTTACTGTTAATTTTGGTCGTTCACAATTAGTATAATCTAGGTCAAGTGGTATCTGCTCTGTGAGAGGCCAAAAGAATTGAATTGATTGTTGGTACATCATTTGTCCTTTAGTTCAGAATTGCGTTCATCAGGTACCTTACCATAACCAATTGACCTTGACCATTCTTCAGGTGAATAGTAATAACTAGGGTCTTTTTTCTTTAGTTCTTCTTCTACTTTCTTTCTATCTTCGGATGTAAATGTAGTCATTATAGTCCCTAATCGTTGACCTTTTGTTTTGCTCTACGCTCTTGTATTGTTTCTTCACCCCATATTTTGCGAGGTGAGGCACACATCACACAATTTGGTTGACCACAATCTAGTGCATGGTGCTTGGCAAACATATGTGGATTGTCAACCGGCACACCATGTGATTTGGCTATCTTAACTTGTTTCTTTATAGCATTGTTATCTTTCAATAATCTTTTACTATGCTTAAACTTCGCTTCTTCGTGGCTCATACAGCACCTTTCTTATTATGGGTTTAACAACTCCGTTAGGTCTTGGTTTCTACCAATACTGCCTTTTAAAAAAGTATTAAATGCTAAACTGATACGAGTTTCTTCGCTTTGTGTTTGTTCAACCATATGGGTCAGGTGTGATGGGAATATTACAAGACCACCTGTCTTTACTTCGAACCACCATGAGTCCGAGTTCCACCAGTTCCAATCTTTCAACTCTGGTTTAATTTGTCTATATCTATTGTTATAGAAATGAATCTTATCTTTCTTTGGGTCAGCGTTGACATACAATACACCAGAGAGAAAGCTATTAGGATGCTCATGTTTATGGTGATACTGGCCTGGTTTAGTATAGTTTAACCATGACTGTGTAATGTATGGTACGGCATCATCTGTGGCATTAAGGACATTGCTCATGTATAGTTTAACAGCATTTAGCACATCTGCGTGGAGTGTTTTCATTACCTCATGCTTAAATACATAATTGTCCTTACTGGTTACATTACCCATATTGGTTACTGTATCTCTGGACTGTTCGGTGAAGAATATCACCTCTTCATCTGTGAATCTACGACCAATTTCGGTCATTAATACTGGTGTTGGAAATAGGCCATGGATTTGTGGTTCGGTCATATTAAATCACTTTAAAAAATTGTTCGACCTTTCGTTCTGCTTCTGCTTGGGTTTCAGCAATCACAAGCACTCTAGCTGATTGGTTACGGTCGATTATCATATCAAATGGCATTGTGCCATTAAAAATAAATTCATCTGGTATATCTATAACGACCTCAAACTCTTTCAAGTTCTTAATACGCTTCATTACCTGTTTAATATCTGCGGTCATATTGCACTCCTAATTTGATTGGAAAGTTTCGTTTGCGTTCAGATGGGGTATGCGTAACCCACAATAACAATGCTATGATTATAACACAAACAAATAGAATAAACAGGTATTGTTCACCTCTGTAAAGGCTTTTATACCACCGTTTGAATCTGTACCAATCGGACATTTAATGTAGTGGTTGTGGGGTAGTTTTGATTATTGGTGCCTCTGATACTGCACCTAATAGTTTTTTGAAATCACTTGCCGAATCGACCTGACCATTGAGTAACAATAGACGGGCAAGTATTACTGCCGATAGTGCCAAGGCAGGTGTTTCATATTCTGTTGCCGTTTGTACCAAGAATGTGTCAACTTGGTTTGACAGTTTCAATAATTGTTCATCATTCATAATATATCTCCTTTATCAACCATTATACCATAATAATAATTATTTAGAGGCAATAAAAAACCCACCTTTCGGCGGGTTAGTTTATGCTTCTATTTCTTCTTGTGGATTCTGTGCGGTAATATAGTTAATAAAATCTACTGCATCGTCCTCATCATTAAAATACCTAACAACGGTTTGGCAAGTGAATGTTGAGGTAAATATTAGTAAGATATTCTCACCACGGTAGACTGAAAACTTAATTGCCCAACCGTTGCGGATAATCATCTGGAATGACTTGTAGTTATTCCTTATGTCCAAGTAGAGCAAACTCCTTGGTGATGATAGTTTAAATGATTTCTTTTCCATACTGGTATGTATGTAATCAGAAAATTTCAATTATTTAACTTTACTATACTTTCCGTTGCGGTATTCATATAATTCTTCTGCACAAATCACAAGAAAATTCCAAATTGAAGATAACAATCTCATATCATACCTCGCATTTGAAGCATCCTGATTCTATTCTCCACATCTGCATGGGAGGTAGATTCTGCAAGATAAGCCTCAATCTCATTCTTATAATGGGGTGTGAATGTTGTTTTTACCCAATTCCAGAATTCGGTTAGATTTAAATTGTCAAACTTTGGTGGCATGATTATACCTTTAATGCCTTTGTAAAAGCATCCTTGGTTTGGTTTGCCAACGCTTCGTTTGTTTTTACAACTTGCTTAACGAAATCGGTTTGTGCTTCAACAAAAGCAAACAATGGCTTCTGGAGTTCTTTGTCGGTAACAAAAGTAGTAACGAATTGTTTTTTAGCACTTTGAATAGTGTCAATGATAGAATCTAATGCAAACATGGTAATATTCCTTATATTAATAGTATAGGCACCATTAAATCGGCGCCTCTACTATTATATATGTTGCGTTGCAATAAAAACTAAGTGTTTATACTAGTATTGCCACACTATTTCGGATGGTGAAATCAATCGTTAGCATCCTCATATCTCATTTTTGCCAAAATATAGTCCTTGACCAATGATGACCGAACAATATCATCAGGCGTAAACTCAATACGGGTAAAGGCACCCATGTGCATGGCAATATCAAAGAATTTAAGAATACCAGTCATATCATTCTTTTTCTTATTCAGGTCGGTTTGCCTGTAATCACCACACCAAAGAATCTTGGACATATGGCCTACACGGGTCATAACTGTATCAATTTCTTCAAAGGTAAGGTTCTGCATCTCATCTACGATAATAATAGCGTTATCAAACGACATACCACGGATGAATGATGTAGATATGAATTGAATGTGGCCTTGTTCCTCCAGTCTATCCCATGCGTCCTTGCGACCAAATAATGTTTCGCATATCTGTCTGTATGGTTGTTGGTAGATTTCCATCTTTTCATTCACATCGCCAGGTAAATGACCAATCTCACGGCTTTGCACCGCTGACCTGACTACAATAATCTTATCAAATGGATTAGATTTATCCATTACTTCTTCAAGTGCCTTATAGAGGGCACAAAAGGTCTTACCAGTACCGGCAACACCATGTAAGGCAACAAAGTAATCGCCTCGTTTGTATGCTTCGAAAAATAATCGTTGATTCTCTGTTAATGGTTGAAAGGTTTTAAGGTCATCAATCCGTAACTTCAGATGATTGGTTGTTTTAGCTGTTGTCTTGACTTGAATCGTGTCGTTGTTTGCTAGTGCTTTGTTGCGAGCCATTAATTTTTCCTAATACATGAGATTTATGAATTTTACAGGTCACCCACGAATTGTAATATTGGTCACTTAATAGGGCATGGCGATGGAATATCTCAAATGTTTCCCAATAACTACATTCTGACCTAGATTTGCATAGATATAGAATTTCTCTTTTGTATGCGTCCTCCCCGTTGATTTTTATTTCTTCTTGTAATGCGGTGTTAGAACCCCAATAGGTTAGCCAATCGGAAGAAACACGAGATTTCTTCTTCTTGCCTTTAACTTGCCTTGTTTTGGATTTTGTAAAAAATTTCTTACCGATGTATTGTCGGTTAGTTGGAGTGTGAGTAATGATATAGACGAAACCGTAATGGTCGCCTATATCATCTTCTTTGAATTGTTCTGCTGTATTATAATAAAACCACATCAATAATCATCATCCTGTTCCAGTTCATCTTCCAATATATATGCGGAACAGAACGGACAGTATTGAGGATTATCATCACACTTTAATTCATCAAACTCTATTTTAAACTTAGAATCACAATCAGAACAATAGTGTTTTAGTATTTTCATTCGGCCTTACCACACTTTGCTCTTTTAGCGTTGGTCAAGGCACCGTAGTCAATTGGCCATTCTGCACCAACTGGTAACTCTTTTGCACCTTTTGGAAATGCAAACTTAACTGCGGCGGTGCCTTCAATATTGGCGACACCAAGGCGGAACTTAGTAAGGTCATTACCTAGATTAGGATATGGTTCGGTATGTGGAAACATCCAACCAGCAACTTCATTAGTATTATGATTGATTACAATCTTATAGTAAGCATGAGGTACTACAACACCTTGACCAATCTTTTTGTTAGTAGCGCCATATATACCACCCACGTATACCGTGTATGGTTGGTTGAGTTGGACAGCCCAACCACGAACATTCGTTTCTAATAACTTCCAGATTCCACGATTTAAAGATCCTGCTTGAGGCGCCATGTTTGTCATTAAAAAAGATTCATATTCAACCTGTTGTGACCATGATTGGTCGCCATCTGGTGCCATATGCCCTTTATCAAATCCTGTGGCTGCATAGTCATCAGGTCGTGGGCCATTCGGTGTTGTTTCATCTTTCACAAAGGCATTGGTTCTAGGCCAGCAACCTAATGCTGATTGCGGTGTGATTGTGTATGTTACATATTTTGGTAGTTTAGCCGCTGAATCGTAACCAACAAAGTAACCTTCACGACAAATAGGATACATTGGTGGGTTTGTTGCGGGAAAACCATGTGGTGCATGAATGATACATTGTGCCTGAGCTGCATTAGGTCTTTGTGTCCATGCGTATGCGTTTGTCTGATATAGAACAAAACTCCATATCAATACATTGATAACAATTAATAATTTTTTCATATTGTCCTTATGCACGACCCCATACATCGTCCCATGTACCACTCAATGCACCCTTCGCATAGTCGGTAGCACGGTTCTCAAAGAAATTCGTATGAGTTGGTGCGTTAATCATTTCTTCAACCCAAGGCAGAGGGTTGCGTTTTACTTTAAAAATGCCTTTCATGCCTAGACCAATCAATCGTCTATCAGCAATGTATCTAATGTATTGCTTAACTTCTTCTTTAGTTAAACCTTCCATCTCTGTAACACCAAATGCCAATTCAATAAACTTATCTTCAAGTTCAACCATCTTCTCTGCAATAGCATAGATGGATGATTTGAGTTCATCGTTCCAAATCTCGGTGTTCTCGTGTATATAGGTCTTAAATAACTTCATCATGGACTCAGCGTGCATTGTTTCATCAACAATAGACCATGTAACAATTTGACCCATGCCTTTCATTTTACCCATACGAGGGAAATTGAGCAACATGATGAATGAGCTGAATAACTGCATACCTTCTGTAAAGGCAGAGAATACGGCAATATGTCGTGCGGTGTTCTCTTTGGTGCCATTCTTATCAGCAATATCAAGCACATAGTCGTGCTTGTCTTTCATCTCCTGATACTCCATAAAATCATTATAGGTTGTATCAGGCAGACCCAATGTTTCAATCAGGTGTGAGTAGGCAGCAATATGCAATGCCTCACGAGCAGCAAAGCCCATGAGCATCATTCTTACTTCAGGTTGCGGGAAATAAGGTAGATAATTGCGAACATAACCGCCAGCAACGTCAATATCTCCTTGTGTGAAGAACCTAAAAATGTGCGTGAGAAATTGTTTTTCTCCGTCAGTAAGTTTCTTTTTCCAATCTTTGACATCTTCGAGCATAGGAACTTCCGTATGCAACCAATGAGATTGTTCGTGTTTAAGCCAAGCATCATATGCCCATGGATAGTTAAAAGGTTTAAAACTGTTGCGTGTATCTGTTAATTTTGATTCTGTTTTCTTAGTCATTATTCTCTACTTTTCTTTCTTTTTTAATTGGTTCTGGAAAATACGGTTCAATCACATAATGGTTGGCACTCCACCAGCCTATCGCTGAGAAGAAACCAACCACAATCCATCCTGCTACTATCATTTTATCTCCAACAATTCATTTACAAATTCTAATAATAATTTATGGTGTTCATTGTTATGCCAATGCTCATTTATATACTGCCATGGTTTCTCATACCAAAACTGACTGCTCTCAGGATGACAACCGATTAGACCAACACGGCCTTTGATTATGGCCATTGGGTCACCGTTTGCATATCGAGCAATCACTTTAAATTTACTCTCATCACCTATCAATGCACAACCATCATAGAAATACATCTTTAATGGTGTGCCATTCCATACTACTGGTGCAACTGTGCCGTATGACCTACGAATATC
This sequence comes from Ophiocytium majus, assembly GCA_032358315.1. NCBI lineage: Eukaryota > Xanthophyceae > Mischococcales > Ophiocytiaceae > Ophiocytium > Ophiocytium majus. The sequence goes on along the minus strand of JAULBY010023429.1, from coordinate 931 downwards.
TGCGTTAGGCTGTTTAATATACTGAACAGCTCTAACATCATCTATCAGGTCAAAGTACCATTGGTCTGCCCAATATGCACCCATACAAATACCAAGATAGTGTCCGCCATCTTCGATATACTTTGCTATTCTATTTCCCGTTCGCCTGCTAAAAAATCTATACATCGAATGAGAATCGCCGATACCACCAGGAAAAACCAGAAGGCTGATATCCCTAAAAAAATCAGTATCAAGTATGTCATTTTCTGAAAACAACCTTATATTGTAATCATTAGACAATGCCCTTATGACACCCTCACAACACTCCTGAGAACACTCAGGAGGATGTTGAAACAAAGCAATCGTAGGTTTCATTAGCCTTCACAAGCTAAACATTCATTCCCTTGTGCGATTGCGGACATATCTAACTCTTTGATAACTTCTCTTTCAATCCGTTTGGATACTTTATCAGCCTTGGCCAATTTCTCTGAACGGCAGTAGTATAGAGTTTTCAGACCTTTCTTCCATGCCAAGAAGTGGCAGGCATGGAGATATTTGATGTGAACATCTGGTCTAAAGAATAGATTTAACGATTGTGCTTGGTCAATATACACTTGTCTATCGGATGCGTGTTCAATCACCCAGCGTTGGTCAATTTCCATTCCAGTTTTGAATACATCTTTCTGTATATCATCCAAAATGGACAAGTGTTGACATGAACCATCATTTGCAATAATAGATGACCATGTGTCTTGCATTTCTTCTTCTGTAAGGCCTTTATCACGGAGAATCTTATCAAGGAATTTATTTCTGTTTAGATATGATCCTGATAAGGTGTCCTGTCTGTAAGCATTAGCACGATATGGCTCAATACTAGGACTGGTGTTACCCATAAGAATAGAACTGGAAGCATTTGGGGCCACAGCCATAACGTGAGCGAAGCGTAGGCCGG